>VOMN01122000.1:0-121176 GCA_014899125.1 Orchestia grillus
TGTGACCGAGTTCGGAATAAACTATTTTTCTTTTTTTTCTTTATGTGGCGGTCATAGGCACGCCCATACTACCGACAAGACCCACGATACACGAGTTACAGCCTCATAGTACGGGGTATAAAAGGGCTGACCAACAACCGAGAGCATTCATCACCCAAATTCACCTCCGAAAATCAACATAAACATCGGTCAAAGCAAACATCGAAAGAAAACCACTTGTCACTTCAAAAACGTACGTCTTTGAGTAGTCTCCATCTAGACCTGAAGCGGTGTGAGATACAAGACCGCCTCATCTATATTCAACATTCTCATGAGAACGCTAAGTAAAACATCGTCAGTTGTTCTGCGCAGCCCCCACAAGCGTCCCTGCGAGGTGTCACCGTCAGCGCTAAGCCGCCTGAGATCCGAGACACACACATACGCCGACAGACGATCGCTGGAGTCCGGCGTGAACGAGCCATGGTATATTTTTTCAATGCTGTGCATTCATCGACATCTACTCATCCTCTAAAGTTGAATATTCCGGCAACATGTGACCTTTTGTATTCTCTTAACATGTTAGCCGCTTTTTGCTGCACATGTGCAAATGGTATTTTCATAATTTCAGCTCAACTGTTATATAGCTACGTTTAAATTGCGGAACTAAATTAACGGAGCTGACATTCATATTGGCAGTGAACGTGCTAACTAGAAGTGCCTGAGAGTAGCTAGGAGCCGATTTGTTGTTTTGATACTGTAACAAGACTGCATTTCGTTAGTATTCCTCGTGCTTTAGAAATTTCGCTATTGCTATGTTGTTTCTAGAATGATGCGACCAAATAGATTTAGAGCTTAGGCCTCACAGCCGCGTTACTTGTCATTTTACTGCGACTTTGTGGTGCAGATTGACACGTCTTGAATGGTGTAATGTCAGGCAATTTTATTTTCAAGTACAATATAGATACTTACCGTCGACTCATACCCTTGAATATTTAATAGCGTAAGGCATTGAAAAGTCTAATCTCATTAGGGTTCCTGATTGATGGAACCTAATAACCAATTCATTGATAACGTTATTGAAAGAATGTTATTAAATTTAAATTAATTAATATTAGGATTCCCCTAATACCTTGCCTTTAAAAATGACCGCTCGAGCCACCTTGCTAAATAGCAAATACATAAACGCAACCAAATTATTTTATCCGAAATAATTTGTGGACGGAATGGTAACATTCCAAAACATTCACAAACAACATAGCAGCTAAACATTGCTGGCAGCGGACGAGGGTAGGTATAAACCGATACGCGTTAGGTTTTTCTGCTCTATTATTTTTGGTAATATACGGTGGGATAATTGCGACGCACGTTGCCGTTGGAATACCACAAAAATAAAATTCTTTGGAGTCTCTAAAATTTTTAGACAGTTCTTGAAGTTCTGTGTAGAAACGAGTGCATGAATTTATCAGTTTACGGGAAGGTGTGTGTAGTTGAGAGCGCTCCTTAGTTGAGTTGTGTCATTAGTTCTTATCGATTCCGAGAAAACGAAATCGATTTAGTAAACTCCATCACAGTATCCCAAATTAAGGTTCTTTAGTTCGTTATTTCTCTCTTCGGATGTCTCGGGGCTTGAAAGGTTGTGAGGTCGACGATGTTATCGAAAGATCAATCCGTACGGCAATGTATGTCCTAATTCGGCTTAGTTATCCAATCATGAGTTGTAATAAGATTCATTCTTTACAACTTTCACGCTTGTCCATGACTTTACTATTTATTTATTTTTTGACCAGTTTAGTGCAAAACTCTTCCGGTTCTGAAGTTATTTTCAACATTTGTTAGTAGTTTTTTTTAGAGATAACCTACTGAAAAAATTTCATTAGAACTAGTAGTGGCGGTATCATAGTTTGCTAGTGCGGCGGAACTGAAGCCGCATCGCTCCGAAGGTGCAAACGATTTCATAAACTACAGAACAAATGGTAGTTGAAGAAGTAAAGCGATCCTGAAAATATGTAAGATCTTACAAGCAACTTGTATCAGAACTTAACTGTACATTTTGTTCGGTTTTTATATTGAATGCTGAAATCTCCACTTAAGTTTTAAAAACAATCTTCTGCAAGTTTAATTCAAGAACTCTGGTCCGGGAGGCTTCGCGAATAATTAGTCACCTAAGCTGCAGTTCCTTTTTCAAATTTGTCGAGCATTGAGTGACTTGCATGCTCCTTGATACCTCATGTAAAGTAACAGCTAGAAGTATCAAGATTACTATAACATGATCCTAAAAAGTTAAGTCCGACTTTAATTATGCCTCACGTGTATACAAGATAGGTACCAAAAGCAATTTTAAAATCTAAATTTGAGAAAATAAAAATAGGACATTTGTTACGGGATCACCTAGTAGTAGGAGATGGAAGAATTTTTCAAGGCAGAAAATATGTGAAAGGTTAAACTCTACTTTGAATTGAATTGAAAACTGAGCACTCTTATGATCCGACTTTGAACGCCGAATCTTTGCTAGTTGTTACTTCTAATTTTCTCCCCTCGTCGCGAAGTATAATTGTTAAATTTAGTACTAAAACAACTCGGAAGAGAAGCAAGAGAATTAACAAAATTGTTATTTGGATTAAAAGACATATCTAACAGTAAAATTTGGAAGTTATTTGTTATTAGGCAAAAAAATACTGGTGGGAAAATAAAAACCTTTTGTCAGGGCATTTATTGAAAGATGCGGAATAGTTATTTCCAAATGCATTCGGCAGCAAGTTGGTCTCACAAAACCCTGAAAATCATTTTTCTAAATTTGAGTATCCCACAACTACAAAAAGCCTTACTGTAAATAAATATATTCTCATTTAAATATTAACAACATTAAATACGCTCACTAATTGTGGCCAATTTGCTTCCCTCTGAGCCCATGACAATTTTCAGTACTAAATGATATCGAAAAAGTTGAGAACAAAAGTTCTCGGGCACTTTGCAAAGAGCAGTTACATAGAAGCACCTCAATCAATCGTCTTACCAACTACTTACATACTACATTTAAGCTTTAACTTATTTACGGAAAATTTTCGGATAATTTTTTTAAATGAACAAGCGATGTTAATAAAAAAATGTTCGATTTTCCCACCGAATTTGAACGTATAATTAATCTAAGTAAATGTGTTCGTATATATAGTACAAGTGAGTGTAAATATATAACACAAAAACTAAATAATAAAACTTATTCTAACATCGCCGATAAATGGTTCTATCAGATGCAAATATAAAGAATAATTTTATGGAACTGTATGACTCGCCAATTCAGTGGTAGAGCAATTACTTTGCTCGCTAAAGGAACGCCTCGATTTTCATCGTTCAATTTAAAACATAGCGAATTAAAAACCTCTAATCACTGTTTCGAAAGGCTGAAAATGAGCGACAGACCATAAGGAGCTCAGCAAATATGCACTGAAGACGCTCATAATTCTACTACGAAAGCTAATCATGGATTGTGCATGCTCCTAACAGAGAACTGACATAAGCATCATTACAGATTACAAAGAAAAAAAAGAGCATGGGGAGCGGGTTAAGTACGAAGATTAATTTCCTTCCCATGGAATGTTGAACATTTTATGAAATGATCGAACGCGAAAATTCGCCAATGGTCACTTCTAAGATATGGCAACTCCTACTGAGTTTAGATCGGTAGCACGATAAGTTGAAAATATTCTGACACTGGATGCAACTACAAAAATATAAAGTACCAGATTCTCAACTGTGAGCAGAGATTAGGAAAGGATTGGTAAGGGGATGAGACAGTACACCAAGTAAGAAGATCAGTATAAAAATATTCTCTGTGGCAATCACTCAACCGCGGTACAACTTAGACACGACGCGGAGCGAGTCGGAAGAACAACTCTTAACAGCCTAGAGTTTTAACAAACTTGGGACAGGTTCAAGGAACATCTCTCATTTATTGCAATAAAATCATGCTTGGTTTCGATTCTCTACCAATTCAAAACTTGTGTGATAAAAGGAAAAATTTAACTCTGAAAGCCTGTACTATTAAAAGCAAAATTTGGATAGCATCATGCATTCTATTTCCATGCACTTTAAGAACGCTATCACACTTTCCTTGAGAATTATATTGAAGTGAACTCAATGGACAAGTTGTGAAAAACTCCTAAATAGGGCGTGTATCAGCTCGCGATGCGGACGCACGACACTCGGAGAGCGGTGACGCATCACTTGGTGGCCTCCTCCTCCAGGTCGACGGAGTCGTCAGCATTCTGAGAGTCGTCGCTCGCAGTTGCGATGCTACCACGCTTCACTCCCAGGAAATCCAGGCGTGAGCTCAGTCCTCCGCCGCCTCTCCTGTTGTCACACAAATGTACGTTTAGTCACGCCATTTCCCTTAGTAACAAAAAAAATACCAAACAAGCAAAACGATGTTCGGAATTAACATCGAAATATTTTACAGGTAAGTTCGCATTTGAATCCACAACAATTTCTTCATTAAATAATGACGGTACTTAGTGGGTAGCAATTATGTCACAAGATTATGGTGAGAATATGCACAATATTTCAGATTCATTTACAACACTATGGGCAGTAAACGAAACAGAATCGAAATGCAATTCCAAGGTATAAATGCTGTATAGACGAGCAAAGCAACGTGACAATATGTATAAAAAAATCAGCACAATCTCACGTTGAGTATAGAAAAGCTGAGTTGAATAAGCATTTGACAAGATATTACATCCGCAAATCAACCCAATACGGTAGTCTTAAGTACCTTTAGCAGAACAGGATAACTGGATTTACGGAAAAAGAAAGTGCATGCCGAATGAAAACTCAGAACTGAAGTAGTGTCATCTAGTAAGATCGTACTCTGCAGAAAAAGTTGTACGTTGAGTGTTTAAGTTAACAGTAGCTACGTAGATAAGCAGAATACTTTGATGGCAAAATTTACTATAATTAAGAGATTACTTTAACATAAATACTGCAAGGGACTTGAAAAGCACTGTTTGAGCGAACTTAGAAATACGAAAACTTGGACTCATTAACCCCTTAACGTACTATCCCGAGATATCTCGTGGACGTGGATGTTGCATTCACACGGTCACTGTCGGTAACACCGATCGTGTGAATGCACCGCCGGCCTTCTCGGGGTAATACGTTGAGGGGTTAAACAAGAAATCAAAGAACAGGAACTACAAGTAGATTCATGAACATTTGTGTATGAAAAATCCTTTAGGCCGTGAACTTTCTTAAATTTGTGATTCAAGTAGATAAGGTTTAGCTCACTCAGTGCATGACTGATCGCTAGTAGAACCAGAACAGAGCAGTCAAAATGAATAATGCAAGTCTTTTTTTTCATAGTGTAGGGTATACAAAAAAATATTACAGGAGATACACAAACAAACTACAGGAACACAACAGCCATGTGCTCTTTAGCTACGCTCTTTTGCCAGCATGCTTGAAAACTTGACGGTACTAACGATGGACACTTCCTTGAGCACCGACTGTGAAAAACAATCGACAAGTTAGGAATGCTATATCAAGGAAAGAATAAGGTCTATCAAGCCACCACGCTGCTCAGAAGGGAAGGTGTAGCACATTCAATGAAATAATTTGAAATTGTAAAATAACAAGACTCAAGTCTAGACCAAAACTCAAGTCTAGACCACCGAAGTTGAATTATAAATTCCTAGGATTGAAATTATAAATGTAGGTGCTTTAACAAAAAGAACTAGAGCTAATATACTAAACCGAAAACTAAAAAAACATTTTTCAGTAACGAACTGCTTCGAGCAGTTTATAAAACATCTAGATATGCACGAAAATCTAACAGATGGTCTTATAGTATGTTGTCAGTTGACTAATAATTAACGGTTCATCTTGAGATACGGTAAAATTTCTAACAACGATTAGAATCAATTTGCATCTAGAGTGGCGTCCAAAATTAAGAAACAGAGGAAACTACTACATTTCTGTAGTTAGTGTAGTAAATTTTTTCTAATTTTCACATATGATAAACTATCTTCCATCTCGAATATTTCGCACATTTTAAAATTATATGAAAATGAAAAAAGGAAGTTTTGAATTATGCCCTGTTTTTGAAGTGTCCAAAATTAAAGAACAAATTACTAGAAAAGCATGTTAATCTTCATTTCTTCATTGATCCGGTTTTCCGATAAAGTAATGTGAAGGTCAAGAATGTGACGTTTTTTATAATCGCTGCAGTAAGCTAACCGTGTCTAAACGAGTAAGGTGGATGTTTCTGTTAAATCTGAAATTGAGAAGCCAAGAAAGGATAATCACACGATTGAACAAACTGCAGTTGAGGTAAACCTTCCGGAAAGTATTACCAGCAGAATTTTAACGTTATATAACGACACTGGTAGCAGCAATAGTGGGAAGAAACCTGGACGGCCTCGGAAGACTTCAGCTAAAGAGGGCATAATGTTGCAACGCATTACATTGAAATATCACTTTCAAACTGCAGGCGGGATATCTAAACAAGTTAACGATGAAATTACGGTGTCCGGACAAACTGTCTCAGACGCTTAAATGAAATTGGAGTTTTCGCTCTAAGTCCTCAAAAAAAACCCTTGATACGAAAAAAAGCAGAAAGATTGACGTTCGCCAAAAAACATGTGCTTAAGTCAGAAAATGACGTGCAAAGTTTTCTTCAGTGACGAATCGAAGTTCAATATTTTTGAAAGTGATGGCAATATGTAAGAAGGTGAAGAAGCAAATCTTTGAATGAAAACGTCATCAGGATGACTTAAATTTGGTGGAGGCCGCGTTATGATCTTCGGAATAATTTCCCAGCAATGTACGTCCCCTCTTGTGCACTTGAAATCTTAGAGTTAGTGCTCGGATATATAAGAACTTGTTGGAAAACCATATGTTGTTTCGGTGTTAAGAATTTATGGTATTGATAAGCCTGCAGGACAATGCACCCTGCAGTAAGGCCAACCTTGGATTGGACTATCTCAAGGAGCAAAAAATAGAGGTCATAAACTGGCCTGGTTAAAGTCCAGATTTCAACCCCGTATCTGGCACCTATGGAAAATTTTGAGGCAGAAAATTATGAAACCAAATCCGTCAAATGTTAATGATTTGTGGGTTAAATTACAGGTAGAATAGGTAAATTGCACAGTTACAGATTGCCTAACGTTGGTAAAATTTTGTGTGAGAAGGTAAGCAGCAGTTATTGAAAAGAAAAGTCTACATACTAAAGAATAAATTTTCTAAATTTATTCTTATACAACGTCAAAATATTCGAAATGTTTGAAAATGAAGATTATTTTTCATTTGTTCTGTGAAAATTTGAGGAAATCTGCTAAGCGAACTACGGAAATATCGTAGTTTTTCTTTTGGTTCATTAATTTGGACACCACTGTACATTATCAGCACTTTTTGAACTCGAAAATAGGTATTAGAAGCCAAAACCACACGAACTTTTTAAGACGACACAGATTTATATTGAACCGTTTACATATAACTGGACAAATCAATTTAAGACTTTTACACTCTCTAATGCAATATAGATGTTAGAAAATAGCTCTGCAGTTATGAGCACGCAAATAGCCAGATGATGGAAAATTTCATTCAAACTACGCAAACTTTTCCCCCTCGAATAGTTCTGGGCCCTTTCTTCTGTAATTAAACGCGAGAAATAGCGAGGAGTAAGTTTAACCAATTGAGCTATAAATATTGTCATGGATGAAAATTGCAGAAAGAAATGTAATCGCTGGATTGTTTTACTTCAGTGCGAAAACTTTTTTGCCGAAGATAAATATGGTTATTTAAAGAGAAAGAAAAAAGCGTCCTCACAACAATGTTAAATTTCAAGAAAATCTAAGAAACGGGTTGCTTTTCCTCATTTCCCCTGACTGACATGCAATCCTTCTCCACAAACAACTGTGTATTTCCAACCCATCACTGGAGAAATTGATATAAAAACAAGGATAAAACGAATATGTTATTGCACGACTCAATGAGACATGACATTCACCTGTGTCGGTTCGCTTCCAATGGTTCGGACAACGCACGCGAGTAATATAGGAATAATAAAAAGTCACGGAAACAAAAATTCGCAAATACTGGTGTTAACGTTGATGCGAAATACCGCCAATACTCTAAACAATGAAATCCACTTATTTTCCTGTATTGTCGATAGGTTTCGGAGCACTGGAGAAAACCGCATTGAATGATACAATGGTAGAGTTACATGTGACTAGAAAAATTAACACTTCTCAAGTTTAATCTACTTAACCTAAATTTCATAGATTTAGAACGAAATTCGTCTGCAAAAATATAGGTCAGTTAATAGAAATGGGCACTTCCTCAGGCGACTACTGATAGCATCTCATGAAGTGTTGCAGTTGGCAAACGAAGTCAAGGGTCCAAATTCCTTGTTTGTCGTATGTTAATAGGATTCACACTCGGGTAGTTCATACAACTGCTACCACTACGGACAGCCGGAAAGTCCTGGAATTCAGAGTTAGTAAAACCACGTTCGGAAGGCATTCTAGAAAACGTAGTTACGAAATGTACTGTGTATTCACACAGGTACCGCTACTGTAGCTGAGAGGGCCCAGCTTCCTCAGAAGTGTCGGACACAGACGTCGCGTCTGCAGGTTCTGTGTCTAAAATATTTGACGCGGAAGCGTTGCGCGTAAGCTTCGCTAGACCTCTGTTGGTCCGTCGACTTAACTGTGTGAGCAGCTTCTCAGCCTCTGCTTGGCTGTGGAGTCAAAAATGATGCAATAAAATATTACGGTGGTGCGGAAAGAAATAGAGAATTAGAGTCTGGCAAAAGTTATAATGGAAATTAGAGGGAAGAATTATGAATCAATACTACGAATACATGTATGAAGATGAGCGACAGGAATGGAAGTCAACTAAAAGAGGATATGAAAGCTGGGATGTATAGCTGAAATGAACGAATCTCCCAAGCGATGATGCAACTAACAGAATTATCAGTAACATTTGGATCACTGAATACTACAACTAACAAGCGCGAACAACCGCTCTCCAATGTAATACAGTAATAAATAGATCAAGCAAAGAACACTGAACATCCCCCGAACAGACGGAGAAGTAGCAAGGTCCACACAGTGCGCAAATATGGTACGACGAGGGCTGGTAATGATTACCGCGGTGGGGGAATCAATGATGGTTACCGTCGGCGGCACTGTTGGTGGCGGCACTTGGAGGGTCTTCGGACGAGGCCTCTTTTGAGGCAGACCCGTCCGTCACTTCTTCGCCGTCGCTGGTGTCTGAACTCTCGTCAGCTCCAGCGGCCTTCAATACACGACTCACCGATGTGGTCGAGTATTTATTGAACTTACTGTTTCTGTGGGTGAGTGATTGACAATACGAGTCTGGTCCACAACCTATGATCTCAATATCGCTATCTTGAAAAATACACGTAGATGGAAGACAAGCATGCATGTAAGGAAATCTGGGAATTTAAGACGCGACTCGAAAGTATTGTTTCAGTTTTATCACTACGAATACAACCCTTATTTACTTTCTACGAGATCCCCAGAAGAAAGATTATTTACAAAAACTATTCTAACACAAAGCAAGCCGCAATCTTGAAAGTCTACCATGAGTGAAGGATGAATACATTGAAAATATTAATGAATAGGCAAATGTAATGGAAGAATGAAGAAAATACGTTATAGTGGGGTTAAAATATTACATGCAATGGAGTATGTGACAACCGAGCACATTGACACAATAATTTGACCACTTTGACCAAGACGAAGTTTCATTTTTCTACAGAATCAAACTATAAAACCAACGATATTGTAGACACCAAATTATTTACATCAACGAAAACTGATAAACTGATATCAGTTACTCATATCTTTGGATTGACCAAAGAAATGAAGCAAAAAATTACAGCTGTGGTATAGAAAGAGTCTCATTAAACACGTTGCCTCCGTATTGGGCTACCGGTGTACAATCCAACCAGTGTTGCGTAATGGTTTGCCTGTACACAAACACTTTTTTATCTGTGGTTACAGAAAACCCTCGTATATGAATTATAAACAAAAACCATTATGGCGAGTAAAAAAGAAAAGTAAAAATGACAGGAGCAAATCTAACTTTAAAGCACGAAAGTGGCGCCGAATTCAAATTCAGTACCTATTATGGAATAGGTTAGATAATGCATTCATACATTGGGAACGTGTTAAGCCAGGCATTCTTATCCACCACCCTATTCGACAGTGACACCCCGATACCTAGCGTCAGAGAATGCAAAGAGAGCCAGTTTAGTTGTACCGTCGCCGAAACAAAATGCAAATACTGAAAGAAGTTCGTTTAATCGTAATGAGTTTCAACATGAAGTAAAAATTTGATAAGGACACGCCGAGGGATAAATTTAGTGAATAGTAAATGGCGTGACAAGCGAGTGTCTGTGTTAGACAGATCCTAGCGTACTGTGTACACCTGCAAGTCCTTCGAAGAAAGGGTGAAATGCGCAATGGAAGCCTCACCTCAGCTTGGTTTTGAGAGAAGAAATCTCGCGGTTCTGACTCTCCTGAGCCTCCATCATGTCCTCAACTTCCCTCTGGGCTTTGCGGCGCTGCATCTTCTCTTTGCTCAGCTCGTCCTCGGTCTCCTCCATTTGACGCTTGAGTTGCTTCACGCGCGAGTTCGACTGCACATCACAAGTCATTAAATAATTTAAATAATCATCATTGACTCGGTAATTACAGTACTTCACTACAGCGACCAGCATAATATTACTAAAAAAATTACCCAACTTTTCATATCTACCCAATCAAAAATACGAGGAAAAATATTGTTCTTACACAATATAACATTTGTGGAGTACCTATGATATTCTTGTAATGTTGAATGTATTGTAATAATATTTACAATGAAAAACACAGTCAACACGCCGGAGAAATAACTAAATTTAGCTTGTCAGTAACAGTACGGACAAATAAATACATATACTAGACAGGGAAAACTATATCATAGTTTGTTCAATCCAAGTCACCAGTGAATGATTTTCATTCGAGTTTATAAATTCTACCACGTATCTCATACGGTGATGAATACATGAAGGTCAAAGCGCTCACTCAAGGCTCCGCCTCAGCAATCCGATGAAGCTTTTTCTAAGATATCTAATTAGTTCTGAGAGAAACCGAACCTTAGCCAAAACAGAGGTAATTTAATCCATTTTCAAAACTACTGCAAAACTACAAGACTCGTTGGGAGTGTACTACCGCCCATTTTATTTTTAAGAGCCCATTTTATGAGACTAACTCAACTTAAGTCTCATATTTTGAAGCTTAAATTTCACTGATGTGCAAGAATAGTCAGATTTTTTTGCAGAAACATCGCGAACTGACAAAGGTACACTAAACGGCGAATTGCAAAGTCTAAACTACTTTATTTCATGAGCTGCGCGTTCGGTTCCGTGCTTCCAAAGATTGCTTTTCAATTAGCAATTACTCTGATACTCTGCAGAGGGCTGTTTTAGGCAACCAAGCAGTAGATAAACAATTGTATTCTGAACGTGACCATGAGAAGGCGGAGCCGAGTCTACATATAAGGTTGAGTTATACATTCGGACAATCAAAAATTTAGTATTTCTCTACTGGTTACAAAGAAGCCCAAATTTCATCATTGGTTTATACTCAACTTTCCATCTTACGCGATGAAGAGTAACATTTATCATTATGAATTTGTTTGCGAATTCATCATTTCATGCTAATAATATAATATTTGTGTATTATAATAAAGAATTCCGTCTCCTTTAAAAAAAACGTACGTACTGAAGAAATGAGCCTCAGGCGTCAACTCATAAATTTGAATGTTATTTTCCACACAATACGAGTACACTTCTCCTGCCTGACCAAGAAGAGGCATGTTTCGCATAAATAAGAGGGAGATGTATTCATCAACACTTCCTACTCTGTCAAGAAGCCGAAGTTCCACAAAACGTTACTCACCTTATCCAGTTGCTCCTTGTATTGGTCAGCATGCCGCCGTTCATCTTCCACTTGCATGAGCAGCTCCTTGAGTTTCTTCTCAAGCTTACGGTTGGCCTTGGCTTGTGCGAGGCGCTCACGCGACTCCACCTCGAGCTGCTCCTCCAAGTTGCTCATCTGCAGCAATGTCATGAAAACGTTCACTCGTGAAGTAACTAAACTAGATGTTATATTTCCATGACTTACGTTAGCAATTATATCATAATTATGAAATTTAACTCAGTTATTAAAAATTATAGAGACTTTCTAGACCTCTTTCAGTAAAACACCTGCGATATGAAAGTGAAGAAATTTCAATATCGTCGCTTATATGTTCCCCAGTACAATGAAAGATACGATTAGATTACTAGTTCCCATCCAAATGAGATCCAAAGAAAGTGAAAAGAAGGGACCATTTAGTATGGAGTTTGTAATCGTGGAAACCTTGAACACGTTTGTGACCACACAAGATTCCCTACGCATAGAAACAGTAAGTTAGGAAGGAAACGGAAAAATAAATAAAGAATAACCTGAAGAAAGCATGAAAATGGAAAGAAGTAAAGTGGGCAGGAAAGATAGAAGTTCCTAAGGTCTAGCTAAAGCTCTGGTAACTAAACGGTCGCCTCCTGGGGACACGAGTCCCCATAGCCTAACATAGACAAACCAAACTAATTTAACCCTATTGCCTATGGCCCATTCCATGCCCCCTGAGGGCAGAACAATCGAACGAAATAACTTATTGCAAAGAAAAAAATTTTTTTTCTGTACGTGCAAATACTTTTCAAAATGAGCATAGCTCCGTGACGAAATGTTTATGCTCGTGCTATGCCACGATCATTAGATGCTTAAATCTATAGGGACCTAACAGCATACTCTGCTATAATAATTATCCATTACATACTTTTAAGGACTTAGATAAAACCTATATGATCAGTTACCTCAATTATCAAGAACATTCTTAATCCTAAATTAGTAGAATAAAAATACAGCATCAGGTATGCCAATATACCTTTGATTCAAGAGCAGCGATAGTGGACTTGGTCTTGCTTCTAATCTCGCCCTCGAGTTCTGCAAGTTTGGACTTGAGTTCCTTGTTCTGGCGCTCGAGCATGGACCGGTGGCCCTCCATCTTGACCACGGCCGACTTCTCCGAGTTGAGGTCAGTCTGCAGCTGCTCGTTGTTCAGCTGAATCTTACGCATGCGGTCCGCCATTTCCTATAGGAACACAGTGAAACGTGTCAATCAACATTGAACGGCATTAATAAAATGAGCACTTAGTACAAAAACATCGGCCCCATAAAAATCCTTAAAAGATGTCACGCCGATCTACATTCGTACAACAGCTTATATCGATACGCAGCTTTTCAATTTATAAGACGTTCTATTTATTTGCTAAGGTAAGCTTTCATTCCAGAACAAGAACAAAATGAATGGCATAAAGCTTGGAAAAATTCAAATAAAAAATCTTCGATTTGTTTGCATCAACTGTTCTGCTATTAAAAAAACTCACAGCGACGTTGCTCTGCTCGTCCTCGAGCTCCTCCTCCAGTCCGGCAATCCTGGCTTCGAGCCTCTTCTTCTCATCAGCGCCGAGCGTCATCTTGCTCGTGTACTGGTTCAGCTCTTCTTGAATCTCATCACGCTCACCCTCAGCGTTCTGAAAAACGTGTACTAAAATATCAGACATGTGGCCATTTAACATATCGTACTTAGTAATTCTCACATGAAACAGCACGTTCAGGGCAGTCCTTCCCATCTCAGTCCATACATCGAGACTGGTAGCTGACGACTCAAATAACACTGAAGAAGCAGAAAAATATCAATAACGTATTTCAATGCTAAAGGAAAATGAGCAAAAATGCACAGCTACAATAAATTTTGCAAATGAACAAAATATTTGCAACAAAACGCCCTCGACACAAGGCCATTACTCTCAGCTACTGTTAAAAGCACGAGGGTCTGTTCGTACCTTCTTGGCTCTCTCAGCGCTGGCGAGGTCCTCCTGGTACTGGATGAGCTCAGCCTCCATGGCCTTAAGCTTCCTCTCGAGCTCCTTGTACTGCGAAGACAGCTCCTCACGCGAAGCGCGAGCTTCGTCTGCCTCGCGCTGGAACTCCTTCAGTTGGCTGCCCACGCGCTTCACCTGCTTGAGGGCGTCCTCCTTCACCTTGCTGCTCATCTCCAGCTGCGCCTCCAAGTCCTTGAGGTCACCTTCGAGCTTCTTGCGGCCTGTGACAGCCATGGTGCGCTGCTTGCGTTCCTCCTCGAGCTCAACCTCCAGCTCGCGGAGTTGTTTGATGAGAGCCCTCCTCTTCTCCTCTCCCTGCTCCTCGCGTGCGGTCAAGTCGCGCTCGAACTGTGCCTTCATCGCCTGCATGTTTACCTCAAGACGCAGCTTAGCGTCCTCGGTGAGTTGCAGCTCGTCTTCCAGCTCCTCGATCTGGACAACACCATGGCACAAGTGAGCAAGCTCAACGGACGTGGCGTATGTAAGACATTTAAATCGCAATAAAAGCATACATAGAAATTAATACTTCAATGAAGACGAACCTAATGACTAGACGATGTTCTTTCGTTAATTTCAGACTCAGGAAGCACATTAACCTTTCAAGTTCTACAGGAACACCTCAACCGAGACTTGATTCCTAATTGCTAAGCCTACAAAAATGTGAACAAATTTCTAATGTCGTCCACATGCTCGAGACTCGAGGTATTAATATAGTACCCAACTTACTCATCTTAAAAGAATCAAAAGAAATCCAGCTGTAAGAATTTTCTAGAACTAAATCTGTTTCTGTAAATCAAAATAGAAGAAGTCCATCCCTCCCATCCTCCCATACCCATCTCATTTAAGAGGATTGTAGAACAAAACATAGTTTCTGATCACTTCCCCATCATGATATCAACACGCATTCATTGAATTGGAAAAAAGACCAGAATGATCTTCCCAATTCGTTGGAACTAAAGATAGAAAAAAAAATTGATCTCAAATTTACAAGCAAAACTTTCATACACGGATATTATAAAAAAGATTAGATGGGATGTTCAAAAATTTTGAAGTAAAAACAATTTTATCAGATCTCCCACCCCACGTTTTCTCCTAGAAAAACATTTAAAACTAAAGAAAATCCTCATCATTCGGCCATGGAAATAAACGAAATTAAAATTATAAAATGAGTACATGAACTCGGCTCAACCCTTTTTAAGATTAAATCCTAAGAAATACTGGCCATAAAATTCGAGCCTCACCTGAGTTTTCTGTTCGGCAAGCTGCGACTCAAGAGATCGCTTAGCTTTCTCAAGCTCATGCACGTTCTTGTCGGCAGTGCCTCTGGTGGAGACGAGATCGTCGAGCTCAACTTGCAGCCTCTTCCGAGACATGTCCACGTCCTCGAGCCGCTCCTGGAGCTCGTCCACCGTGCTGGAAGTCATGCATTACTTTAATTACCTCTAGTTCATAACGTAAGATCCAAAAAAAGATTGAATTTTAAAACCCAACAACACTTGAATCATAAAACGTTTTTCGTGGTATAGAAGAATTTGTTTCACCTATTCTGACTCGTTAACTTCCATAATGTCATTCGATCTAATGAATATTACCTGACAAGTGGTTATTCAAAATAAACGTTTATAACCAGATCAGAAAAGAATGTAGAACATTAACTACGAAAATTATCAACAAAAAATGGATGGCGAGATTTCACTTGTGAATAAAGGTTCTACTGTCAACAAGCGATAGAAAATTTCTATTTACTGTAAGGACATAAATACAGCATATCAAGTGCTCAAAGCTTGATAACACTTACAACCTGAAGAATAAAATGTCATCGATACCACACTAGTAAAAAAATGGACTATAGACTCAAACGATATTCAACTGCGTTTTAAGCTGGCGTTCAATGATTCAGATAAGTTCTCATTGAATAACATAGTAATAGGCCAATATCAGTATGCATAAAAACTATATGAAAACATGAGGCTATTAATAACAGCGACGGAAAAAATTGAGATTTACAGGTTTCAAATCAGTGAACTGCAAATGGAGAGTATACGAGTTTTACTACCTCGATATCTGTAGAGCCCCTCGACTTACCGGTTGAGGGACAAAATTCGGGTCTCCTTCTCACGGGCCTCTCGCTCAGCAGTTTCTTTCTCCTGGAGACAACGGTCGTAGTTCACCTTCTCTTCATTGAGGAGTTTGTCGAAGTTGCGCTGCTTCTTCTCCAACTCGACAACTTTGGCGCGGTTTGTGTCGATGTCAACCTGCGAAGCATTTAGCGATTATTACTTAGTGTAAAGCTTCCTATCGACATGAAATGCGAGCCAATGAGCGAAGAGAAGGGACCATTTAGTGTGCATTAGAAAACGTAGAATTTAAGCACAAGTGTGTTTCTACACCGAAAGCGTTTAGTGGCCTTTGCCCATTGAAATAAGTCGAGAGTGATTAAAAAATGAGCGTTTCAGTCAATTTCAACGAAACAATTTTTCATTAAAATGACGAAATTCATTCGAAGACCGACACGTGAAATACTCTTTAAATTAAAAAGAGAAAAATGCTATCGAATTACAATGTTCAAATGCCAATAAAAAACTGTCACTAAAGCACGATTGCTGAAACACTCCATCCATTCAAAGAATTTATTGTTACACTAGCACAAACTTAAAACCTTTTTCAAACTTGGACAAAGCTGCATGCAAACGCCCACTTCCCACGCACTTGAGTTTTCCGCTTTTATCTCTTAAGTAACAGAACTTAACAATTCACTCTTCATCGACCAAATAATTTTGGCAATTAGGATGCATTTAGCTTTATCCGGAAAGCAAGCTACAACCTGTTGTACGTATACATGCAATTAGGTATTATTTAGTGTTTTACTAAAAACTAGTATCATTCCTTTGAAAGTAAATTTTGCAGTTCATATTCATATAGAGGATAAAGGGTTAAGCGCGTCATGTATTAAAGGCATGAAGTGCAAGAAACGGGACGCACCTGAGCGTCCTCGAGCTCAGCCTGGAGTTTCTTCTTGCTCTTGTCGAGCTTCTCATTGAGGGCCTGCAATTCAGCTAGACGAGCACGGAGCTCCTCAAGCTCCTTGCTCTGACGCTTCTTGGTCTCCTCAAGCTGCTGCGAGTTGTTAGACTCTTCCTCAGCGCGCTTCTTCGCCTCAGTCAATTGAACCTGCAATACGGAACAAAATTAATGCAGCAAACAATACATCTTTACGTATGGGCACTATGCAACACTATTCTTATAGCAGGCAATTTCAAAAAGAAGAACTCTTGGGTATAAACAAGAAACATTTGATTTCTCAAACCTGAAGAGTTGCAACTTGTTTTTCGAGGTTCCTCTTGCTACCCTCTTCTTCCTCAAGGACTTCCTGAAGGTGTAACTTTTCTTGCTCAATGTTCCTCAGTTTGGTGTTGAGAGCAAGCTTGTTGCGCGTCTCGTCCTCAAGGAGACCTTGCGACTCAGCAAGCTGAGCCTCGAGGTTCTTGAGCTGAGTCGAGGCGGTCATTGCCTTCGAATCAGCTTCTTCCATCTGAATGGTGGCGGCGTTGAGTTCCAGCTCCACTTTAGCGAGGCGCTCAGTTAGTTCGTTGCGTTGCCGCTCACTGTCACCAGACTTGGACTGCAGTTCAGAAATCTGGTTCTCGAGGGCTTTGCGTTTTTTGTCGCTCTCGAGACGAGCACTCTGCAAGGCCTTCAAATCGTTAGCAAGGTCGGCATTCTCGGCCTCGAGCTGCGACTTGCTTTTGTCAAGAGCAGCTTTCGTTTTCTTGAGCTGATCAATTTCCTGGTTGAGGTTGGCGCTGATGTTGGCGTGCTTGTGACGCAATTCAGCAATCACCTGCTCGTGAGAGGCCACCTCCTCTTCAAGAGAGCGCTTCAGACCTGCGAGTTCTTCCTCACGTTTCGTTCTCAGTTCTTGCTGAGCCGCTGTTGTGTCAAGCGAATCCAAAAGTTCATTTTTCAAAGCTTCCAGTTCCTCGTTCAAGTCGCGCTTTTGTTTCTCCGCTTTGCTCCTGAGACCACGCTCAGACTCGAGGTCTTCCTGCAGTTCGTTGAGTTGTGACTCAACTTCACGAAGATGTTTCTGTAGCTGAGATTTAGATGCTACTTCCTCGTCAACACGCATCATGGCTTGAGCTAGTTCTTCCTCTCGCTTGGCCAGCTGAATTTGAACTTCATGAGTATGATTTTTCTTTTCGTTTATTTGTTCCCTAAGATCGTTAAGATCAGTCTCGAGCTTTCTCTTCGTGCGTTCTAGCTCAGCCTTGCTATCAAGCTCTTTCCTGATTCTTTCTTCGAGTTCACCAATCGACGATTCGTGCTTCGCCTTCAGTTTCATCAAATGTTTCGCCTTTTCTTCCTCTTCCACCAAAGTTCCTGACACGTCACCAATGCGCTCTTCAAGCATTTTCTTTTCTTTGAGAAGCTTCTGATTAGAATCGTCAATGATAGCAAACTCTTCTTCAATTTTCTTGATTTTAGCATCACACTGAACTTTCTCGAGTTGAAGCTTCTGTCGAGCGGCTTCTTCTTCTTCCAGTTGCTCTTCCAAATCTTGAATTTGAGTCTGGAGTTTCTTCTTGTCAGCGTTGAGAGTTGTGGTCCTTTCTTCCTCTTCTTCCAAACGAGTTTCCATGTCATGCAGAATTTCCTCTAGCTCCTGCTTCCGAGCCAACAGTCGTGCCCGCATTTCTTCTGCCTCAGCACACAGTTCCGTTTCGGCCTGTAGCTGCTCGGCCAACACGTTCTTGTCTTGCAGGGCTTGGTTGAACTTCCGCTGCACTTCCTCGACACTTTTCTTCTGGGTTTCCAAGTCGTTTTGGATCTGCTTGAGTTCATCTTCTTTCTGAGTGAGCTTCTCTTCCTGCTTGGTTACCTGGAGCAGAGGCTTCACTTTGGTGTACAAACGCCACCATTGCCAGTTGCGGAGCTTGAGGTAGGCGGCGCAGTTACGCTGGATGATGCGAATGGCGTTGAGTTGCTGCAGACGCTTCTGGTAATTGCGTCGCGCAAGCATACCGCGGCAGAACGCCTGGAACTGAACGATCAAGTCGGTCATCTTGATATCGCGCTCTTCCTCGAGAGATGCCAATACACCGGCACGCAGGAAGATTTTGCTTTGACCGATGCGATAGAGATTTGGTTCCAGCTCGATAGCTTGGATCATCATCTCGCAAGCCTTCTTACCGTCCATGAAACCCTTGGGAATCACATTAGGTGTGAGGAGTTCGTACCTCTGCCTGAACTCTTGGAAGGGAATGCGGTTCGGGAAACCTTGACGACAAATACGGATACCTTCCAGTACACCGTTGCACCTAAAAAAGGAAAAAGCTTGTTAATAAAGAGTAAGACAGCAGCGACACATAAAGTAAAAATACAAATTCTCGGCTTGAACAGGTGAAGTATTTACAAAGGTGAAATACAAATAAATTTAGCCCAGCAGCAATGTTGACTACCACATCAACATTAATATGAAGGAACTACAATGCATATCTTCAACTGGACTAAAAAGTTATGCACCCACCCACAATCAGGCATGCGCTGATATACCAGTGCTACTGTGCGAGAAGACCTGACTGTCGCTCCGGCAGATACATGTTAGGAGTTATTTTATGCATATATATAGATATGTATGTGCTTTCATATACCAATACCAATGTAATACACATACGCATGCGTATGAACGTGTGTCGCTTCGTCGGATATCTTTCAAAATAGAGCAAATTGCTCTTTTCTATCTTTACCTTAAATAAAATAGTTCGAGCAAACATTTTCTGGTAACACTGGAAGGTGACGGTTACCATGAATAATTAGGACACAAATTTGCAGATACAGAGCAAATGAAAGCGTGTTTGCTTTCTAGTCAGGAAGTCCCGGGTTAGATATTCTAGACAAAGTGCTTCTCTTGGGAAAGGTATATTACACACGTTATACGTAAAAAGGCGGCACACCCGTGTGGCCTAGAATGGGGAACCCGAACTACTTCCAAGGTATGTAAATTACCCCAAGCTTACCTAAGTTGATCGAGCACAAGAGCAGCATCGATCTTTCCAGCCCTCTTCTCGTGGTTAGGAATGATGCAACGCACGAAGTTGGGGTTGGTGTTGCGAAGCGTACCCATGAGTTTGGTGAGCTGCTCTTTGTAGAGCTGACTCACAGTGCGGAACATTCCCTTGCGTGTGCGGGTGCCGAACTGGCTGTCACCCATCGCTTGCTGCGCCATGCCAACGATCTCGGCTGCAACACAAAAAGACGAGAGTCAACTTCTAAACGTGTTGTAAAGCTAGGCTTGGGTGAATTGTGTCAAATGAGTACAGTGGGTATTTATGGACACGGCAACAGAGAGACCAATTAAGCAAGCAACCAACAAATTGGGTATGATTGTATTAATAGAATTCATATGGAATTGAAATTGAAACGATTTGCCGAACAAGTCATTCGCGCTTTGAAACAGATGGCACCCTCACTGTGACACTTAGCATTACACAAGGAACGCCTATTAAGAGATAAAAATGATGATAAAATGAACTTTTGAAATTAGTCATGAAATGAAAGAAAAAACGTCGTTCATTCTACACGACGATACGTCCTAACATTAGACAGCATTACCAATTCGGGTCAGTGATGCCTTCTACTTCATCGAAAATCGTACCAAATACAACATATTCAAATACTGAGAAGCTGTGAAAGGCTTTTTCTGCCTGGATGGCATACAATTCAAAAACTTTTCCTGCTCATGTGTGGTTTAACAACCGTTATATCATGGTAAGTAGTGATGTGACACGCGTTGATTGAAAGTTAAGTGTTCTAGCGTTACGGTGAACTAATTTCTGCTAAACATAGTCAGACCAATCTCAATGCTAATAAAAATAATATCAGTAACTTATTTACAAGATTTTTAACATAAGCGGTCAAAATGGATTGTTGTAGTAATGGGGAAAACAATTTTTAATGGGTCAAGCGCTGCCACGCAACTGACCATCCTTCCAGATCTGCACGATGTAGGGGTCGCTGGAGGTCTGCATGAGCAGAACGACGTGGTCGTTGAGGGGGTCCATGTTCTTCATGAGCCACTGGTGTCCCGAGTAGTCGACGCGCCCCGCGTAGTGCACGATGGCGAAATCAGCCTTGTCTCTGAACTCGGACTTGCAGTACTTGGGGTGCATCGAGTGCGAGGTGTTCAGTTTCTCAATGAAAGTCTTGTCTGTGGCCCGAGGGAAGAAGCATTCCTCGTCCAGAAGAGCCAGGATGCCCATTGGCTGAACAAAAACAATATACATGCAATTATAAAGTCATTTTTAGAAACGAAGTAATATAGAATTTCAAAAGTCGATATTTCAACATGACAAAATATTTGCCACACAATCTATAACTCTGTAAACACAGCTACATCACCTCTAAGAGGAAATAGTCATTTAAATAATATCGGCTGAAATTATACTTCAAGTCCACGCTTCGCAGTTGCGAGTTACACGGCATCGTGCAGCCAACGTGTGCATCGAAGTCACTGGAAGACAACCAGGCAGCTCACCTTCTCGATGAGGTCGATGGTTGGCTGGAGATCGAGGCCAAAGTCGATGAACTTCCATTCGATGCCTTCTCGTTGGTACTCTTCCTGTTCCAAGATGAACATGGTGTGGTTGAACAGCTGCTGCAACTTTTCGTTTGTGTAGTTGATGCACAGTTGCTCAAAGCTGAAAAAAATCTCAGTATTACCCATCTAACAAAGGGAAAACTGTCCGGTTTTATAAAAACTGTCACAAAGGCAATGGCAGCAGAAACTAGACAAAAATCGTCGTTGACTCGCGTAACAAAGAAATACTTTCAAATTCTATGTGTGTACTTGGATTCTATGGAGTACTTTGAATCGGAGTATAAATGTACTTTAAAACTGTTCTGAATATATATAAGAACAGACATCAAACGTCAACCTCGAGGTGTAGGTACTCTGCGCTATAACATCATGGGAGTTGAACGTCACTTCTATCTAGGCAGAATGGCTTATTACAGTTATTTTTTTCCTTATAGGTACTTATTGTCAAAAAAAGGTGACACTTGGATGTGCTTAAAGTGCATTATCTGAACTTCCAACACATATAAATTAGGAGTTCAGAATTGTTCCCACGCATAGCCCAGAAAAAATTTACAGCAGCAACTCTCCCTAAAGGCGCCTACACTCACCTGTTCATCGCGAAGATTTCGAAGCCGGCAATATCGAGGATGCCGATGAAGGAGGCGCCCTGACGCTTGGTGCGGTCCAAAGAGCGGTTGATCCGCATCACGATCCACTTGAAGAGCCGCTCGTACAGGGCCTTACCGATGGCCTCCACCGCAAACTCGCACTGTTACCACAAATCACATCACGCCATCAGTAATTAGAGAAATACGCTCAATGGTATCGGCTAATTTTAATATTACGTTCAATGTTAATATTAATGTAGCACTCGTATCGTTTCGAATACTGTTTTCTAACAAAATTTAATAAACTAAACACAATTTAAAGCTGCATTTACTGAAATTTACTCTAACAGAGAAAGAAAGCACTCACGGTAACGAGTTTTTCGATAGTTTCCAAGCACGGACGCAAATGCAGATAGAAAATATAGCTACAAATCCTGACATTCCCCTTGAAAACCTAATGATCGTTGTAGCACAGTCCTGCAGACGTTACAGCTAAAAAAAAGTTGATAAATCACCTTTTCTATTGGCAAACGGCGTACACACAGAGTGTGAATTGTAAAAACTTGGTAGACAACACAAGGGTAAAAAGAGAAAGTACAGAAAAATTGCAGATTTAACGCAATTTGAATACGTTGAAGACTTCAAAGATTTCTTTTTCTCAGAAAGTACAGACGCTGAGCGTTGTTGGTCACGCAATGCTACGTAGCCCCACGAGTTAATCTGAACAGAGCTGAGCAAAAAAACTCAGAACAGTCGTTCTAGGTAAGAACAACACAAGCAGCATATACGTTCACATCCCACCAAAAGTGGACACGCTAAAACAAACCAGGCCCGCAAGGGACTCGACTAGAGGACAAGAACTCACCTGTTCCTTGTTTTGAGCCTTGGTGACAGTCTCACGGCCGACCTTGATGCGAGGTTTCAAGAAGCCTCGTACGAAGTCAGTCACGTTCACTCCCAGCAAGTGAGCCAACTGCAAAAACATCACAAAATAGTCAAGAAAAATACATAATTTTCCCCATCATGCAATATAACTAAAAACTGAACGTTCTGAAACTGAAGTATCTCAACGAGCCAGAATTTTTCTCATTTCAGATGAATCACTGCTCACGATGATCAACTCAATTATATGAATGTGGATCTTCGGTATCATTAGCTCAGAGTAACGTTAAAATCACCATTCATCTTGAACCGAAATACACAGTTCTTAATGTGGCGTACGACAAAGGATGCCAAGAGGGTCCAAAACTAAACGAACAAGGTCCCAGTCTAACATTTTAGACGGAGCATCTATAGTTATCTATAATTTTGGCAGCTCAAGTGCAGGTATCGCCACAAGATAGTCGATTATCGATGGAGCGACAAAAATTAAGATTAAAATGGAAGGTGACCTGCTGAGCGACGGTGTTGTCAGGAAGTGTAGCCTGGTCAGAGTTGCGCTCCTGCTTGAACTGCATGTTGCCGAACAGTAGACAGGCCGACACCGTACGGAACACAGCTGCGAACAACCACGCCGCAAATTAGTAAGCCCAGCAGGAACTCAGTGGTACACGCTGTCTGATGTTTATAAATAGTTAGCTGTTCCAGAAGAAGGGAAATAGAAACTCATATCTGGGAATTAGTATCATAGTAAAAACATGCGGGTTCAGCTTACATGATAACGATCGCGTTGGGGAATTTGGATGTATTATGATTAGGCACCCGTGAAGTAAGAACTCTACATGCTTACCTTGAGTAAAATATTACTAACATTGATATCGCAGTAGAATTCTTTTCTGGAGTATACCAAGCAAGTTCTACTACTCTCATAAACGTCGACCGTAAACGAAGAGGTGTTTTGAAATATATCAAAATTCTCCAATCTAGCTCTTGAACTAAAGCCCTTTGTTGGACAAATTTCTTACGAGAAATTATTTTTCGTGAATATTTGATGATTTAGCCAGAATAATCACATTACTTAGTCAACTTTAGCCTCTAGCTGATTACCGCTTGTTGTCTCCCCTTAGAACTCAGCTCAAAGCTTACCGAAGCTTGTAATTTAATTGAGCTTCGTCTATACAAAAAGTTCTACCTACTTGACTTCCAAATTAACAGAAAAATATACTGGAAAAAAAACGACTCGCAATCTCTGAAACTTTCTTTCAATGAACATTTCCTTGGGTGTTTTTCATCCAACTGCGAGGCTAGCTCGTATCGGGGAGACAGGACTGGGCCACATTGAAAATTTCTTCATCTACAACTTTCACTACTACGTACAGAACCCTCCAAATTTTAGCACGACAAAATCTTGAACGTCAAGATGTTTGATTGGGCATCGAGAATGGTCGTGTCTTATATATTGAAAACATTAGCCCAGTTCAAACATAAAACAGAAGGATAGAGCCTCCTGATCAATAGAAAACATTCCTCTAGAAACCAATGCCATCCTTGTGAAGAATATAATATTTGAAAAATTTTGATCTGACAAATCCTAAGCCCAGCGTTATCCAACATTGACATAGTTTTGCCAAGTAAGATAATTTTTCATAGCTTTTCTGAAATGATATGTATTTAAACCAACTGTCCCGAGTAACTATTGAAAACTTATCACTCCTTAACCCGAATAGGACCAACGGTAAAATATTGGAGCATTTCAACAAGTTGTAGCTAGTTTTTCATACAAAACTGGCTTCAGTCATATCGTCAATATACATGAAGGTACAGCTAGTTTTTGGTACGAAGCGAGCTGCAGTACTATCGCAAAAATAACGAGTGTCATAAGGTGAAGTGACTCACAGCTGATGTCCTCTTCGCTCATGCCCATGATCTGCATAGCGTTGACGGTGGACTGGAACTCCTGGACGTCATCCATAGACGGCACGACCACCTTGCCCGCCGTCAGGAAGTTGTACTTCTTAGCGTCCTCCAGCAGGAACTCCTCTGTGGCGACAGCACAACGTTAGATAATCTGGGTAGCCTCACCGCAACAGTAACAAATAGGTTATATCCTTACCCCGTTCGGGAAGTGATTTCTTAAAACTGAATGTTTGTAGGAACATATTGTTAAAGCTAGTATTCTCAGGAAAAAAATGCGGAGCATAAACAATCAAACGCAAAAAAAATATTTCGACTACAGTATTTAAATAAATTGCAACTAATTTTCCACATGAATATCGCTAAAAGCGCTATTGATAATGCTGTCATCTCCCTCCAGGTGGTTGGATATTATTGCCATCTCCCTCCAAGGGGCTGGATAATATTGGTATCTCCCTTCTGATGTTTTGGTGTTGAAAACATCGTTTTAAAAGTAACTCTGAAGCTTCAACTAAATAGAGATGACAAAGAAGAAGCATTCTAAAACGTGAAAAGATCAACGAACAGTTAAGCAGAGAGTTACCAAATTGTGTGCTCTTATTAATTTGTGAAACCACCTGTGCTTTCATATTTGGAATATCCTAACTGTTAATTTTACAAATTGGTTACACTTTTACATCATGTAGCACAATACAACAATTAGTAAAATTTCGTCGAGCTGTGCCATTGAACAATAATGGACACATAAGCAGTGTAGTTTTGCTTTGACACAATAAAAATATGATGGACTTGTACGCACCGTCAACTAGGCATGCTACAGCATCAACATTTACAACAAAGGGTATCAGTTACTCATGAGATTAACACATGATTATTCGAAATGAAATATTTACAGAGTAATACACTCGTTCTTGTTCAAAAGCAAAAAATCGAATCATCCACAAGCCTCAGCTGTGATAGCTAATAACTTGCAAGCCTTATTGCACATTTACACCCGACTCAATTAAACATAAGATAGAACAAATGCTAACATGGTTTTTAGATTTCTACTTCTTCTAGAAAGTCTGTGCGTTAAAATTGTCAATTCTAAATGTTTTCATTCAAATTGGAGGCGACATATTCCGCAATTATTACAGATAGCAAAGTGCTACATGTAACATAAATAACAAATTTGGAGAGAGATAGATCAAATGTGCTTACTCTTCATGGCGGCCGAAGCGCCCGAGAGCAGTTGGTAGAAGATGTGGAATGTGCGCTCGTCATTGGCCTGCCTGATGGCTCGGCTCTTTTCCAGTAGGTAAGTTTCGATGTTCGCTCCTGCGATGAAGCCTGAATTGTCGAAGTTGATGCGGATGAACTTGCCCTGTTGTGTACAAGAGTACAGCATTAATTAGGTAACATGAAAGTAGATGCGGATGAAGTTTCCGTGCCGTGTAACCAAGCTGCTATGAGCAGACAAGCTTCTCTACACACAAATCAAGCACTCCGACTTCTATGCCTTAATTTAAGAACAGGGATTAAGATTTCGATAAGATATATTTTACCTAACATTTGAACTTGAAAAAAACTGAGTGAATATCGACTTTTTATAACAAAGAGTTCTGGTCTCAAACTAGTGATGTGCATTTGGTGCAATAATTACCATAAAAATCGACCAATTTCAAAAATGAAACAGTTCAATCCGATTAGGAATCTCACGTACTGGAATAGGTCTGTACTACCCAGAGAGTACTAAACTCAAAAATTAACCGATAAAGCTGAACCTTTCAAGTTCAACGTATATACCGGTCCAAACGACAGGTTATACAGAAGAACCTCAAAGTTTCAGTACCTGGAAAATCAAACAAAACGATACTACCACAGAAAGGTTCCCAGTTGAGGGTACTCACAAATCTGGACGAGTTATCGTTCTTGACCGTCTTGGCATTGCCGAAGGCTTCGAGGATGGGGTTGGCCTGGAGCAGCTGGGCCTCCAGCTCACCCTACACACAGGTAACGAGGTCAACACGGGCTCAACAACTGCTGCACCTACATGGCGCATATAACATGGAAACTTTGAGGCTGCCCTTGGAAAATTATACCTAAATTAGATCACGAGTTTCAAATGAAAACTAAATGTAGAGCTTTGCTACTACTTGCTGGCTTGATTTTTTTTGACGTACTTCGTAAGTAGCTGATCTCGTTGAGCAAATACCTTTTTCAATAAAACGTAAAATTTCAAAACTTTCAAGATGAGAATAATGTATTATAAGAAAAAGTGTACATAAAATGAAATAAAACTTCAATTACCAAACATTATACTTGTCAAGCCACACAAGACTTAGATATGCACAAAAAAATTAAATGACCAACTGCAAAAGTAAAAGTGATCAAGGGAATATACCATTGAACACATAAAAAATTAAAAGACATTAAAATAACTACACTTTTAACGTAGTGTATAATCGTTACAAACACTAGGAATAAAATAACTTCAAGTACTCCATCAAAATCTTTTAGTCACAGTCAAGCTAACTAGTCCACAGTAAAGGAACACAGCAGGTAAATGAAGCACGCAAATGAAAGTCGCCTTTCGCGATGGACGATGTTATTTACAATAACAACCACACCTTTGAAGAATACGAAGACCACATTGACAATAATAACACATGCTAACGATCTATGTATTAACATGATATTCCGGTGTTTTAGAAAGTAACGTAAAGAACATTATCATACACAACAAAACAAATGAAGAAGCGCTCCACAGTGAACACATGTGGCATTAGCTAGTTAAAACAAATTACGTCGCAGTGTCACATCCACTGTGCTGTGAACAGATCTTAGGCAGCAAGTAGCATTGCGACAGAAGACGAATGTTTTACTTCGAAAAAATCACCCACAATCGAACAGCATGCACAAATTTTGTAGATTAACAATTGATTCTATGCGTTAAGTTGCATTGGAAATGAGTAATTACTTGTGGCGATTAAACGAAAACAATCACTCAATTTCAAATGACAACAGTCAACTACCGAGGCGCAAACCTAAAACACTCGGGCTTGTACATACCGACTATTTGAGCGCACTAATTTGATACGCAAAAATAAAATATCAATCCAAGTAACTAACTTAATATGTAGATTAGTCGATCTGGATTTACAGTCATCTTCCGAAACTACGCAGACATGAGACAGCTTCAAGATAGTTGAAGTTTACGAGTCAACCGCAATCGATACATGTTCCATATTTCTTTAAGGACACCGAGGTAAGAGAATCTACTGAACAATGAGCTAAATGAGCAGTTCTTCAAACTCATTAGACAAGGAATTAATAACTCCAGGTTTCTCGATGGAACGGAATAGTTGATCTTTCAAGAGAAGAGTGCATCATTTGCTTCAGCAGCGTCTTCTCCGTTCCCATCTGAGATCCGCTCGTCGCTGGACCTATGAGCACACCCAACTCCACAGCCTAGACTCATGGAAGCACGAGTATAGTTCAAACGACACGAGGTATGTAACCCAGATTCCACTACACAAGTCAAACGCTGGTCGATATGTTGGGACTTTACTCCACTAGGTCACCAGCATGCCTCTGAACTATATTTAAACGATTTTTGTTCATTTCAGAAGAAAGACTACCGACTATCCCGTGTACGAAAAGATAAAAATAATGTCCACAAAATAAAAGGTGTGTTAGTATTCTCATAATATATAGACCGCTAAAGGCAAAGACGACAACGTTCTAGTCCAATGCCATTCTAAAAAAAAAATTCTACACAAGATCGATGATATCGAACTAGACCAGACACAAACTTTTATCTATTCAAATTTAGCAAGTAAAATTAGCAACCCGGTAGCACTAATCAATTTTTTACTAAGAGTTAACATTCAAGTTTACAGCTTCCCAATACAAAAGAACACTGGGGCTTATTGTTAGAAAGGAACGCATAACTATTAAACGAATTAATAATTTAAACGTCACCTATCATTGTTAATTTTGTTGAGCTACTTGTACTGGACCCCAGGAACAAAATTTGGTAGCCCCTTCAAGAAAATGTAATTTCACACACGACAAAGATGAACTGAAGGGAGCTGGGTTGGTAGTCCATGCTGGAGCCCCGCCGACGATGCGCGGGGGACGCGAGGCGAGGCGAGTGGCAGCTCTCGCCCTCCCATGACGCAAGTCCATTGAACTGCACTCGTACCCAGCGTATCGCTCAGCGCTATACTCTCCTCACACATCACACCAAAAACCAACAATATCACACAGAACCGCAAAAATTAAATAATCGTATTAGCAATGTAAGTCAACATGCAAAGCCAAAAATGCAACAAAATCGTAATGCATGAAACAACAATTTGACTGCGATTCTCCACGCAGGAAATATTTCATGTCGACAAAAATTTCCGCAGTGAGTTTGAAATTGAAGGATTTTACTGTCACAAACTTGGTTATCTTACTCATTTTTCCCCTAATTCCAACTAGCTTACTCGAGTAATGAACACAAATTTTATGAAAACTGGAAAATTTGTATTCATATACGTTATTACTTCGATTACGTTAGGTTAGATGATCGCGTATACCATATCTGGCGCACGTTGCAGTCAAAGTGTTAAAGAAAAGTATGTGTTGACTGCAAGCAGCAGTCACCTAGCGAAATGACGCCCATTGATGCAGTTCCAGGAACATCGGTGTCCTCTAAGCAATGGACAACAGTCCCTAGAGGCAAATTTTTGTGGCCATTTCTATTGTCTGGCATAGCAGCGAAAAAAATAAAGCAGAAGGAAGGGTGGACGAAATTCCCCACAGCTCACGAGGCCAGAGGTTATGATCGGACAGTAGAAACGCAGGAGACTGGACAGAGTGCACAGTCACGAAACAGAACACGACCGGGTGCACGCTGACAACTGATGAAGCAACAGGACGCACACCATGCCATGCAGTAACTCGGGACGATGACATACATAACCCAATTATCTATTTCTCTGCCAAATTAGCGCTGCAGAGAATCCAATCAAGAGAATATTCATCTCCGATCAACACAGCGGATATGGTTTAGCAAAAGCTAGTATTTTAAATTAAGAACGACTATTTCAAATATAAAAACACTGCTGATAGATTACGGTGTAAGGATCAATATGAACTTTTGAAAAATTAGCGATCGTTTTGATCACAATTCGATACCAGTATCTCAACTAATCAGCTATGTAGTGCACACGCAGAGCGGCGTAACTACAATCTGGATGAGTTTGGCACAACAGTGAGGCTGTTGAACTGCAGCTCAAAACACTTCTGAGAATGTGACGTCTTCCATAACCCAAAATGGGAGACATTTGGCATACAGGTAGACTTAAACTTATGTCATACTCGTTTCACGCACGATTTGATTTGTGTTCAAAATTTCAAACATCAGGAACTAAAATTTTAAACACAAATAAAATTGCGTGTAAAACAAGTATGAAATGTAACAAGGACGATATTTACTCCGTCGAAAGGAGCTCATAAATCTCACATACTGCGATGGAGTGCATATTCCAAAGATACACTATAGAATGCGATCTACTGCCGTGAATATTATTGGCTGTATCTTATCAGGTTACAATAATTACAAAAACATGAAAATATGAATCTTCAAAGAAAAAACGGAACGAAAAATATCTTTTTCATTACAAATCACAAGTAAACAGAGTCGGCATCCATGATTAATTTTTGTACAGAGACAGCCACACAGCATGAGCACACGTCACCAGGCGAAACAAATCAAAGTACCAACTCACACAATAACAAAAATACCTAAAACTAAAACATCGAGCCCACTCATCTAGCCAGCGCTTCTCAGAACATTTTTGCTACAGAATATTCCACGTCTAGTTACTCCGACTATCTCACAGCAAAGAGTAGAAATCAACGAGTGCCCGGCCTAGCACCAATATGGGGGCACTGTGGCCTACATAATTCGGGATAGCTGCTCAAACACCATCAATGAGTTAAAACAAACACCTCACCACTATTAACAAGTATTACGGCAGAAATTTAGACCTGGCTTGTAAGCTACGCACACACTGAGTTAAATTTAATCTCATTCGTAGATACAAGACTAGCTCACTCGTCAAACAAGGAATTAGGAAGCAAAATCATTGTTTAGTAAAGCATAAAATTCAAGCCATATGAAATGACAGCTTGCGGGCACCTTTCACATAGTTCGACCAAGTTCAAGTTGGGTTCAACCACTAGGGTAAATATGCACAGAAACACGGAGCTGAATGTCACTAGACACATAAGGAAGCTCAAGAGAGCCTCAGAACCCACCGCTATGCTGATGTTCTAATGTACAGCACCGACGGCCAGGCACACAGTGAAGCAGTGGCCAGTGCGAAGTGTCGGACCAGCCCACCACAATCGATTAAAACCAGCGGAAATTCAGAGACAGTTAGCTAAAATACAATACAACTCTCAATACCAATAACCAAATGAGGCAACATTCCTGCTTCAGTGAATATAGTTGTTCACACATGCAGGATGGGTTTTTGTGTAATTTGCTTGTCCTCAATAAGAACAGAGCACATTTTACAGGCAAAAAAATTATGAAAATGGTGAAAGAACATAAGCTACATTAACAGTCAGCTAGGCTAGTACGGATTCTACCTCAACCGTTCCCTACTCAAGACTAGAAACCTTACTGTCCAAAACACAGCCGCCAGTACACTACGATAAAACTGCGGGAGCGTGAGCGCTGAGGAAGCGTAATGCGAAAGCATATGGATACCTTTCCATTCAACATCAGACGAAAATATATTGAAATAAATTAATAAATATACTCCGGAAAATATAAGTAAAAAGACACTTAAAAACTAGATTTAACCGTAGAAACTTAGAACGGAAACAAGTGGTAGGTAAAATGGATGGAAGTGTTGAAAGATGCATCGCATACGTACGAGTACACACGAGATGATACTACCAGTTGCCGTGTGTTGACAAAAGTTACTTTAATAATCCACATTTTGATGGGTATAAAAATCTCACCAAATTACAACGATAGTATTTACAAAGTTAGCATCGAACGTTGAGCTCTGTCGCGCGATATTAGACGACGCTGCATTAGTTGCCAAAGTTCAAAGTTGTCTCTGGAACAAAGGTGCCCGTTGTCTTGCGAACGGCACCGGCCCAATATACTATGTGAAGAGCGAACGAAGAACATGCGTAGTGCGCATTGCTGACCTAATTTGCCCCAAAGGGCCTCCACCTGACCGGGATAACTCAGTGGACGCTATGTCGATCTGTCGGTGCTTTTAGGGTGCTTCCAATCAAGAAGGAGCACAACATAACCATGTACTCAATATCGTCTCTAGCTTAGGCCTGAGCATGAAAATAAAAGAAACACAAATTGAGAACGGATTTATAATTCCATGAAAAAAAATATAATGTAAAGTCGTTTGTACAAGGGAAAAAAACTCTGCAACGAGGAAAACAATATGAGCCAGTTAATTAAAGGCAAAGAAGTGTCTTGCCTTGTGATAACATATCATATAACGACACGCCCATCATGATTCAGTATTCCGAAGAGAATATCCTCCAAAAGAAAGGAAGAAGTTAAGCAAGACAGCCACATATCTCAGCCATATGGCCGAGTGGCAGTATTCACCCAGCCAGCCACCCCCGCGCACGGACAGAACAAGGCAGGTCAGCCCTCACAGCTGGTAGGGTGACAAGCTCCTGCTCGTTTATGCATATCCTCCACGACACCCAGGATGCAAAACGTGAGATCCAACTCAACAATCTCCCGTGGGAACATGCGTCTATGGCTCTTGGAGCCACGGCAGCTAGGATCCAGTTGCAGCGACAGGTTTTAGAAGAAGCGGCAGGGCCGACAAGCAGGCTGTAAGGCACGCGTGTAGCTGGCTTTCTCTAAAGGTAGCAGAAAGAGAAGGGGGCACACAGGGGGAGGGAGCGCACGCAGTACTCCGGGGACCACCTGGTTACAAGTACTAAGTACATTGGAGCAACGCAGCTTCGTGTGTGTCAACACCCAGCTATTGTTGACAGAGAAGCACAAAATTGTGTAGGCAGGATGGTAAACTGCGCGACACGCAATCGCGCGCGCATCCTCGAGGCACATCTGGCAGTTCGGTAACAGGTGATTTCTTGCACACCACCATCAGTAACCTCACCACCATCAGTAACCTCACCACCACATGGACGCATGCTTCATCTAAAACTCCATCAAATAAGAGAAAAGACGAACGCCACAACGTGAAATGAAGTCCAAAAATTAATAGCAGGACGGACGGCTGTACCCCTGACAAGCAAGATTAGAGCTCCGAGAGCATCACTCGAAAATTGCAATATCTCAAAAATAATATAAATGTTTACTGCACTCCAGAAGATGGTTATACCAATAATTCCAGACATCAATTCTAAAATCGTTTCTGTAGCTAATTACGCCACCTTCTTTCAAGTCAAAAGAGATGTTAGAAACAGAAAAGTTCATGAAGAAATACTGCAAACGCGTTTAGTATATTTTATCACAATAAATAATCTTTTTGTGTAAAGTGTCCCCTACCGGAGCAGAAAGACTGAACTCTCGTTGTTCGTGAACGAGTTGGATTTGAAATGTGAGAGAAAAAAATATGCCTCACAGCCGAGGAAGCGTTGATATGTTTTCTTAGTAAAGAGTACACTGACCTGGCCAATCAAGAGGCCGCCATAAATAACAAGCAAAGAAGGTATTAGATGAAAAAGCGTTATTCTAAGAAATAATGCGACTAATGTTTGCTCAACAATGTATTCGCTTAAACGTACATGAACAAACTATTGACCACAGTTATTTACAAAGCCTGCAACACTGCAGGAAGAATGCTTTGACAATAGCACTAGCAATGGCCTACTTTAGAGTGTTCTATTTTAATACAACGACTCGCAAATTTCTCAGCACCTGTCGTACAGAAGCATTTGGTCCGAGGAAAAAATCGCACGGCTAATACTTATTCCAATGAAGATGAAATACGTGAGGTTTACAGCATGTTATTCACACATGGTTGTTTTAGTCGTACCTAATCATTACTTTCAGGGAAATAGATGAAAATCTAACTGCAATGAAAAACGAAATAATTCCGAAAAACTAGAGGGCATCTGGAGGTCCTTAAATCTGCTGATGAACTTATGACAATGAACCCACGTTCAATTAAAATTGGGAAAAAAAAATCGTCATATCGAATGCACGCACAGTAAATTTTATATAACAGCAACTATTGGTGGAAGTAGGAATTAAACTCACCTGATGATTAAATGCTCATTCTGTGAGAAATTTGAGCAAAAACTAAAGCTAAGGTAGAAATTAATCCACTTCTTCGACCGCAAAAAAAATTATACAGTATATTGGAAGGGGTATATCCCTTTACTAAGAAAACATATATTGAAAGCAATTCAATGGCGAAACCTACGATTCAAAATCTGCCATTCAGGCCACGTGAGCACACAGCTTCACGGCACCGTCAGAAACAGCCTATGCAGAAGTTAGGTCAGGAGCAATCAACTTGCAACGCATGTCATGCTCCATTGCAATGCAACATTAAAGTCAATTTAAACGTGAAATTACGAAAATCTTGATATCCTACATAACATTCCCTTTCATTAATAATACCCATTCACTATCAATGAAAAATACTTCAACATGCATGTACGTGTCTGTTACACAGCAGAGTTTCAACTCATTTTCGATTTGATTATCGGAACACAAAGGGCCTTTCGCCAAGGCAACTTTCTCAGCATCAAAGACCCAGGACAGTTATGAGTACATGAAAAATTTTGAATACTGCAAAAATCCACCCAGGAAAGAAAGCGAGGCGTTCAAACACAAGTTTGACACAGCTGTCATTTGATCCAGCGTAGCGGTACCTGGGACACAGCAAAAGAGCCGTGGGAGCTATCGAGGAACTGTTGAGAGACAGGAGCTCTTGGCACTTTGAAAAAATACACGTCTGTTGGTGAGCAGCATACGATCAGCAACACGAGAATCCGATTATCGTCTCAAAACGACACGCAAACGACCGTCCCAACTTCCAACAATTGTGAGCAACTAACGCTGAGTACGACGTATTGTTCCCATTTCTTGCTCGAAGAACTATTCTGAAGCTCAAGCACACCTACAGCACTTCCTTCAGCGCAATCCTGAAATGAAGATGTAACGTCGACTAACTGCTTCTTCTTTTTCATGCCAAAATTATACAACTTTTCAAAAAATTCATGAACTCTAATTTTGTAGACGAGGATAAAAACCATGTAAACTGAACTGAGTGGTATCTACTCACTTCGTTAGAATCATTAAGAAAAAATTTAAAATAATGGGTTAGCACAGAAGTTACACTTGAAGCTGGTTGAAGGCACGTTCCTTGAAAAAATATTTCTGAGGTAGATCACCCTTTAACCCCATCCCTGGTTGTGTCTTTGATTGACACGCGCTATATTCAGGTGATTTTTGTAATCTTTCCAGACGTATGAGTGCACTCGAAATAGGTCAGTTGGTTTCTGGAGAGCTTAAGAAAGGACGAGTAAACTCATTTCGATTTTTTATTACCTAAAATCGAAAATTTGGCAATTGTTAAGAAATAATAATTATATCAAAAGCCCTAATTCATCCTTAAGGAGATTGGGTTAACAGATGTACTCTAATCGAACTAACTTTTGTTTCTGTTCATGTAAATAAGCTTTTTTAGACCAATAATATCACCTTAACACAAAAAACATACAATTTTATACCCACTATGACATTACAACTGGAACGAAGAAACAAGAAAATGTAAATTCAGTACGTATTGAATTTTATTTTTTCCAAATTTTAACTCGCGACCCACATAGGCACCCCGAAGCCATGAGGAGCGAACATGCGGTCAGCGAGCAAGTAAGGCAGTTCTGGAGCTCCTAAAGCCCCTCCTCCGCTGCCATGAGCGTCTCGCCGCCTAGATAGAAAGCACTGGACGCGCTCAGTATTCTCCTCCAATACAACTTGTTCACGGTAGGTGCAGCGTGATGCGGCGGCCCCACCACAAGGCACATCAGCGGCGTTATCAGCGACGAGAGACACAATGAAGAGCCGTGTCAATGGTCACTTAGAGCCTAATTGTCCTTCTGGTGTCTGGTCTTATCGTTGGTAAAGTTCAGGCAAAATATTTAAGTTTTCACGCGTTAAATTGGTGACGTTAAAATGCAAGATACAGAACGAATGCTTCAAGTATCGAGAAAGATAACTCAATTTTTTCCAAAGCTTTCTTTATAAAATACCAAATTTGTAGTGCAGACATACAACTACTACAGTATTCAAAAAATTTAAAAGCTGTACCTGGAGCACTCATGATAGTGATGAGTATTGTGGTCTTGGAGAGATCAAAAGCAACGACAAACGGCAAAAATTTACACGAAGACAACTAACGTAGGTAAGCTTAAAAGATGTCCAGTCATGCACAGAACAAGGGAGCAGACAGCAAACGCACTGCAGCAAGCACAATAACAGCAGAAGTGACCGCGTCCAGGCACCGAGAGAGGATGTTCAGGCAACGCTTGTTTGAAGATAACAGCCCCACAAATAAGGATAAAGCTGAATTATGCCGGGAGCAACGCTTGACTTGTGTATTGGCAGAGACGCCAGCATGCACCATTGCACAGGGCCTGAGAACACCAAGTCTCTTTTTAGCACACCTCCTACAAACAAACAAGTTCTTCCTTGTGCTGGTGCCTTGTTGCTCATACAGGGCAACAGGTACGAATACGGCGTAATGATGTCAATGGCCTCTAATGGAATGTAATATAATATACTCGAGAATGAACAAAATTACATTCTGTGAAACTGTTCTTGGACATCGTTGTCAAGGATGGTGTGGAATTTCTTAATGCAATAGAAAAATTCAGAAGGATATTTGAACTCGTCGTATGCATGAAAAAAAAAACGTGACACTAGCGTATAATCATGCAAACCATGAAACATTGAATTTTCATCCAACTGAATGAGGCACAGTCAAAGATACACAAAATAAGTCAACCAGAAAAACACTACCTCAAAACACATCAACCTTTCCAGGGAGGAAATAGAAAAATAATATACATCAGCTTTGCAAACACTCGCCAGTAGCTTGAATAACCGTGAGTACGAAGGCCCAAGCACCCGATGGGAGCAGACCTATCGGTATACCGCTTCTCAAGGGAAACTGAAAAACCATCTCAAAACCAGCTGAAGTATGTTGTATGACACTAGCTGAAAACACACTTTGTAGAAGAAGTGGGACAAAAAAAATTAGCTACATGTACTTAGACACTCGATGTCATCTCATCTGCCAGAAAAATTTGCAGAGATCGGATGTTCAACAACATTCCGTGCTCTATACAATGAAGCAAAAAAAGCTTCGTAACGACAAAACTAAGTACAAGTTATGAAAGGATAATCTACGGCCACAATGGCGTAAAATTGCAATTTTTTAACGTTAAACTCGGCGCTCATTTGAAAAAATCGCACTCATTTTTGTTGACAGTGCTACTGTACAGAAACTAATAATTCATTTTTAGACATTCCTATTTCATTCAATAGTCACATTTTTTCGTATTAAAGAGTCAGAATAGAATAAAAAGCTTTTATAGCAGTATTTATAGAACAGAGAAGCAAACCAATAACCTTACTCCCAGTGAAAGTCCTTAATTCCCGGTCGGAGATCTAATAATCTATACTTAGGTTCCTGAAGTCGAGATTCACGACTTAGCAAAGAAGGCTAATCCAAAACATTTTCCCAGTTTTCCACAGGCGTTGTCTCTAGTTAGCCTCCTTAGCATGTGTCACGGTCGTTTGCTATTCGCATTTGACATCCGAGTTTCGAGGTCTACATACAGATAAATAAAAGAGCAGTGACGAAATGGGCCGGTGAGGGACACCTCGCCCATCATCGCGGCTTGCTGCAGCCAAATGCACGAGTGCCAAGCGGATGCTGACGCGCAGGTTAAGATCACGCTTTGGCCTGCGTACCTCTCACCCATAGGCGCGTAATTGATTATGCGTCTTGCATCGCCTCCAAATGAACATAGTCCACATTTTTTCTTTCTCTTAGAACGTAATTCGACATTAACAGATTGCACTCAATTCAATGAGCGGAAAAAAATTCGTCCTGGCCGTATTCAAACGCATCAGTACAACGTTAGATCGTGCGATGTAGAGGCCTCGTAAGAAAATTTGCTCCTTGACAAATGATAAGCCTATGAGCTGAGGCCTAGCAAATAACCACACTGCAGGACTGAAGACAAGCAAGCACGTTCTGCGTGACGTGAAAACCTGACGGCTGTAAATGTCTATTTACAACAAAAGTAAAAACAGTAACATTTCTAGGCATATTGGATACATTTTTACTGAAATGTTTAAATGCATTGAACTAATGAGAGGTAAAGTCTGAACCTATCACGAAAGCTCACAAATATCAGTTGAACAAAATAATGAATAGAGAATTTAAGAATACGTCTAAAATTTCAACGACCCTTCAGCTCGTGAAAAAATTGCGACGAAAAAATTAAAACTTATAATTTACTTGCTTTGTCCGATCAATTCCAACAGTAAAACTGAAGACGTAAATGCTGGCGAACTCAATTCGCAGTGCTTATTGTTGAGAATACAGTCGAACATTTGCATATCTTGTTCGCGAAGATTTTCAGCGGATGAAATTTCACACCAAGTTCTGAAGCATGGTAATCAAAACAATCACACACATTTTAGACCCCGTCCAACAAATCAAGAAATAAATATGCGAAAAATGTTTGTTTTATAGCATTAGTACTAGCTAAGTAAACATGAAGACTTACGAGAATCATGAGTCGAAGGATCTGTATTCTTTGAGTCCAGAAAAATGAATGTGCATTCTATTGAAGACTTCTAATGAAATGGTTGAAGAATTTGAATAAGCGATGCGTTTACAATCACCAGCTATAAGCAGTCCCGAACATTAGCGTACGCACGATAAAGCGCCAATATTGCAAAAAAACGATGTCTAAGTCAACACGTTAACCAAATACTTTGATGCATTGACAGACGATCCGATTTCAGTCGCAAGTCCTAATTTTCTAATTTAAAAAAAAAACGCAGAAATAAAAATTTGAGAGACCTTCAACATTGTAAAAGTTATACATAAGAAAGTCAACCATCACCACGCAGAAGTTCACATTATTTCTTCTCAAAAATCTGCAAGTGGACACGAACGAACCATATGGCTCTTTTGAGATCTCGTACACGGTAGTTGAGCTAAAGTAATGTACGTACCGACTTGAAGACGTTGCCCGTGTGCTCAGTATCTTCCTGGAGAGGGTAGGTAGGAGGACCATGCAGGTAGAGGGAGGGCACGTGCTGAGGGCAGGGTGATGTGTGGCGAGGAGTGAAAGGAAGGCTCAGGGGAAGGCAGCCAAGAAAGAATTGGCAGGGGATCCAAAGAACAGTACAGGCCAGAGAAGGAGTGTTAGTCAGGGGAGAGATGATTAGAGAACAGATAAGAAAATTTGCATTAGTGTATAGAATGAAAACAATTGATGAAAATTGATGCAAAAAGCTTAAGAAGTATTCATAGAGAAGAACGACTCGATTACTCCCAATGTAGATATGTAGAATAATGAAAGAACATGAGATTATAAGTAGAGTAACAAGAAAAGAAGAACTAATAAAATCCGATCAATCGGAAGTCGGTGTAGAGCAGTATTAAAGCATTAGAAGTGATTAAGAAAAGTACCACGATAACATTCTCATTCAAGTGGTACAGAAAGTTAATTGAAAATGAATAAGGAACAAAAGTAAAAATCGCAGGCCAATATATATGCTTTACATGAATGACGAGAGAAACATACTCTCAAAGAGTTCAAGTTCAAACAGGATGAATGTTGTCGAGAATTATTGAGTGACTCGAGGGAAAATGAAAGAAATTCAAACAAAACATCCACAGAAACGTAGATGCAACAGAGATAGGAAAGTTAAGATGTAACAGGCAGATGTCAGGAACCCGGGGGGGAAAAAGAGAAAAGTGTTAGTAATCTACGCAACACAACGTGAGAAACCATGTTATTTCTAGAGGCTTGAGTTGGCCACAGAATTACTACACAGGGTATGGACTGATTATACATGCTCAAGATACCAATTAAACAACGAAGTAGAAACTAAATGTTGCAAGATAATTGTCTAAAAAACGTTACATCTGCCGTCTCCAAGACGCATAGAGCATCAACACAAACAAATAATAACGATACATGCATGGATTAACTGGGCAAGCATGAGGCATCTAATGCAGACGCACAATAAAATACCATTATTCCCGAAGTGGTACAAGTGAATTAGTTCTCTGGGGAAAGAAAAGTAACGGTGTAATACAGTAGAAATATTCCAAGTTTTACATTGACGGTATAAATACTTCAACGGCAGGCATCGTTAGCTTCAAGAACTGTGGAAAGGTTATAGGCACATGCAGAAAATTAGGTAAAATGTTACGTATAACACAGTAAAAACATTGAAGAACTTTGGACCACGATATTGACACACATGCAGCTGCAAAAACCTTCGATATTGAATACTTGCCCTTGAAATTTTTTACATGCGATAACCTGCTTCAAAAATTTAAAGATTATCTAAACTAGTATTCACTAAAGGGGATTTGAGAATAACTTTGTAGAATTGAGTAAAACTCGGAAATAACCTTGAACAACTAAGTGTGCAAAATGTTCAAATAAAACGGCTAAATTGAGTACAATTTAAAATGCTCTTTAAAAATTGAATAAAATACGAAAACAGTCTTTAGAAATCTGTACAGAAACGAAATTCAAGTTTGAGCGAGTAGCTGCATAACGACCAAGCAGATATTGCAACTGACCAAGCACGCATCTCTCCACTGAGTACTGTTTCAACTAAGGTATCTTGGCAGTGAACCACAACAAACTCAAATGGACAACTGGAATAGTAACTTGAGCACAAAATTAGAGAAACTCAAACTCGCGTTCATTTCGTTGGGGTACGAAATTATTTCGAGAACTCTTTGGGAAGGAAATTACACATGCGTGACTATAACAAATAAATGACATTTAGCAATGAAAGAATATTGAGCGCGTATGAAAGGGCAAACACATTGAAAAAGAAAAAACTGATTGAAGATTTTTCAAAGTGATAGTCCACATATAACCAGACATACCCACACATGTACTCATAGTATAAGCTAATGCAATTTTCGAGAAAGTGAGCGCTCGTTATCTAATTTCTTGGTAAATTAAAAAATTAAGATAGATAAAATACCAAAAATTACACATTCAAATACTTTAAAATATGAAGAAAAATTCAACCGTTGGTTAAAGTTAAATTTGAAACCATATTTTACTACGAAAATACGGAACTGAGTAAAGTCATGCAGGAACACTCACCTTTTTCAAGTAGAAATTCGTGTTAGTTCTTAACATGGGGAGGAGTATTAGTCAACTCCATTATCAGTGCATCACGCGCAGGTAAACATTGAAGACGACGGACGAGCAACACAGGACGTTTTTATCACAGGTCTTAATAAGAAAATGCCACAGGCCCTAGATTGATGTCCACCGTAAGCGGCAGACAATTGCCGGCCCACTGACAAAAGCAACCACTGAGTCCATACGAAATTTCGGCCACAAAATCCAGGAGCTCTAGCAATCGGAAAAATTCGAACTCAGAAAAGAATGATCATCTGATAATCGAATTTTTTTCGAAACAATTAAGAGCCACTGAGGTAATGTACCAATTTAAGCAGTTAACATTTCCTCGATAGTTAACATGATACGACGATCATTAAAAAAAACACAAACTAATCCTAACAAAGGTTGAAATTTAGGAACTTAATTAAAGGGCTCGTGAAAAACAACACTTTGTTTCTGGTTTTGACGAAACACCGCAATAATGAGCAAATCATGTGATTCTTTAGATTATCTCCTAGGAATGACCGTAACAAGGCAAAATGTCAGCCACTACTGTGTTTCCACAAACACCAGAAAAACTACGGCCACCACGAGACACGAACAAATTTCTACAGCAAATGAACTTTCATGAGAGAACTGAAGGTGCGTTTAGACAAAGAGCTGCTAAAACGACTCAAAACAAGAGCAAAACCCACACACAATTCAAGAACGACAGGTAGTCGATATATGGAACGGATATTCGAACACAAAACTGATCGAAATTTGCCAATTAGCGGTGGAGCACCAGATTCTCGCCAATGGCAGCACCTTGTGCAATGCGAACTGAAGACACCATATGGACGGGTATTTTTTAGTCGTCTCTCAGCGGTAATTGGACGTCGTTAGTCAAACTAGGCTTACTCTCACCAGAGTAACACTATGCAAAAAGAAATAGCTTCTCATGCAGACAGACAATGTGTCTAAATTCTAGCTCTACCTTTTACTTCAATAAAAAGTGACGCTCAATCTTTGATATCTGATAATAGTGGAGTTTTCGGTTAGTTCAACAGTCTGCAAAGAGCACAGTACTGATTGCATCAATATAAAACTACCATAATGGAGAAAAATCTTTCAATTATAGATTCAATACGAACAAAGAAAGAGTGACATCAGAAAAACCAATATCGACAACTTGCCAACCTCGTGTTACCTGAACTTCAGATCGCTCTACTGACATTCAAATCCCATGATGTTCAAACAACTCGCAAGGTTTCCGAACCAAAATTAGACCTCAAAAAAGGAAGCTTTATCTCACCTCAAGCACCACAAATTGTGCACGATATACTAGTCCTTAATTCAGCATTGTACGATGGATTCACAGTTTGAGAGAAGAAACCCCACAATCGCGATGTTAACTCTGAAAATAAGTGTAGACCCAAGACTACCATAAAGTAACGAGAACAACACGATCGCCTTATCAGCGATCGCTAAATCGCATTGACCAGACTCCTCACGAAGCTCAAGTGTATCTCTGAACTGAACTGCTCTTAAAACCTCGGAGTGCTTTGGTAAAGATTCTCTCAGAAGAGGAGCTAAATAAGGATCAGCATTTAGCAGTAAGTCACACATGCTGTGCGGGCAACTTTAGATGTCGAGTCCCTGAATTTGATTCGTAAAGATCAAAATTTACTTGGGTAGAGGTTCCTAAATTTCGCCTTAATATTACACGAAAGAACACAAGGAGAAAGTGTTACATAATTCCACAAAACAGTAAACACTACGTCCCCCACTTAGTGAACAACCGAATCAGAAAGTTCAGGAGCTGTTCCAGACTGAACATGCATCTAGGAAACTTCTTATTGACGGTAACACATAAAACTGTCAGAGCTAAAGAGTTAACAGCTCAAAATCAGCTTTTGGGCTAGGCTCCCGCCCTAGCATTGCGCACAATCAACAGACAGGAATGTTAATGAAGAATAAGTGCGTCGCATCGAACAGCAGATTATCATCAATGAATGGACCACATTAGTGCCTATGATGTCCGCATCCCTCGCAAGACCGCCGCTCCAGAATGCGCTGCGCAAAACGAGCAAAAACAAAACTTGACCCAGACAGCGGAGGCCAAGCGGCTCTGCATACGTACAGCTCGCCTCTGCAATTGCAGCGTTCGCCTGTACACCAATACGTATCAAGTAATAAAAACAAAATTAGGCTGGCATTAGAGCAGCATTAGGACATGCTTCCTGAGATCACAAATGTACTGCTAAAAATGCTACGTGTCTATTGATTTTGAATATAATTTTGTACGCTTGTACAGGGTGTCCCCGAAGTAACTAAACCTAGCGTTGAGTGATTAGGATACCAAATTGTAAGGCGCCCTGTTAAAATGTGGTATCCAAATCAGAAGGGTCACTTACTTCTTCGCTTTACGATTTGGTATCCTATTTAATCATCAACGCAAGGGTCACTCACTTCTGGGACACTCAGTACTATGCGTGAACAAATGCTTCCAACGTTCTGGAGAAGTATCAGCAAATTTTAGACGACGTAGGAATTGTCGGCCTCAGTAGACATCGGTCGATTTTTAGTTCATTCTGCGGCAGCGTTGGACACCTGCATTTGTTCAATCCGAAGTGCCTGCACCATCCATGCTTTTCAGATATCTGCTTGTCCCTCATTTAAACATGACACCGCTCTACGGAACATAAGATTGTTTTCTCTTCAATTATCTTCCCTTTAGCTCAATCCTTCCTTAAACACTGAATGATTCAATTAAGCACACAACGGCAGCTTTATCGCAAAACACTTGTTTTACAAGCACCAATCGGCTACTCCTGCGTGGATTGGATGTCTAGCAAGAAATCTGTACCGTACAACATCGTGTCGCCCCAACGGTTTATCACTCAAAGAATAGAAAATATAGAATCGCTGGAAGAAAGCGCACGGGAATTTCAACACAGCCAAGAAATCTAGCCTGTAAGAGTGTGGTACGTCTTAATGATCACGAAAAAATTAAACGCCGATTTTTGTACAAAATTAGTATAACTAGAGAGAAAATATGACAACGGTTAAAATACTATCTCGTTTTGAGTTCTCTCAAACGGTCGTGATATGGGCAGGTTTCACCAGGCTCTACTACATGAGAAGTTCTCAAGAAAAGAGGCAAGTCTCGACAAGGTTATCTTTAAAAATATAACCTCAGATACTAACTATGAAATTCATTCTATTATTTAGAACAGTAAATTTCTAAAGCGTGCAATGATTTCATCTCTAGTGGAATGGTCTTTAATAAACAGATAATTTTTTATATTATATTCACGGACACGCTTTTTCCTCTTCCCGAAGCATAATCAATGTTGAATATTTTTAAGGGAGAGAAACTCGAGAACCTTAATGAATTTGAACTTCTATGGTCGTGCACTTGAAGGAAGCAGAAACAAGATGGAAGCGTAAAAAGATGTTCTAATTAGAGCTCGAAAGTTAAAGAAAATACATTCCGTTCCACCACATAGTGATAGGAGTGAGAACGGCCCGGAGCACAGGTAGATGTCTTTTTGAACGCTCATTTAGATCTACATCCATTATGAAAATTTATCGAAATCACTGAATATGCATGGAGGTCCTCATGACCAGAGTGGTTAACCTGCGTGAATTGAAAACTAACAAAAGGGCCCATATTCCATGGTAATCCTTACAAGATTTTGTTATTTGACGCTTATAGAAAGAGTTCGAGAGCTGTCCAGACGAATGGGAGAGACTCAATCATATATATATATGTATATAAATCTACACCGTCCACACCTTCAGCTTCAACTTAAGTGCCGCTCGCAGTCATGTTCTCCATAGTAGAACAGGAAAATGTTGTAGGGGGATATATATATTCCCCCTATTACATTGATAGCCGTCGTGTATTTATACAATAAAAATTTTTGCCCGATACTTTTCCTGTTCTACCATTGAGAACATGACTGCAAGCGGCACTTCAGTTATAGCTAGGCCTTTGGGACTTGCATCTTTCGTACCCTCTTTGCTTTCTTTCCATTTTCATGTTTTATTCGCGGATTACTCTTCATTTTTTCTTCCTTTTTTCCTTAACTTGCCGTTTCTACGCGCAGGGAACACACCTGAACACACCTGAATATATGTGGGAACACACCTGAACATTGATTCCACGTTTTCTAAATCTCATACTAAATAGTTTTTCTGTTCTCTCTCTTGAAATCGCTTTTGGTGTGACGAGCTTTAAACTAACTAATAATAATAATAATAATAATAATATAATAATCTTCTATCCTATCTAGTATAATACTAAAACTCCGGTCGTCTTGCTTGCGTGAAATCGTGCACAGAAGAGGAAATATACACTTATGTCCACATAATGATGACACCATCATATAAAAGAAAGGAATTTAAGTTGGCCAAGCTAGTAAAGTGGATACGGGAATGAGAAAGAGGGTAGAATCGTTTGTCTGTCGGTTCTGAGATATTCGAAATTTACACTCTTCGTTTAATCCTGTATTGTGGATACCGACTTAACTGCATAGGATATATTTCTGGATATGATTTGATTTTGATAACTTTATTTGACCCAACGGGTTACGAGTAGTCTAGTAATATAATAAATAATAACTGCGGGTGATGCAGATATGATGGTACGTAGATAGGATACTGAATACCGTATCGTAAATTAATGTAACGTGAAGGAAGATAAGTCTTATTATTTAATAGTGTACGACATGATAGTATTTCGGTTAACTTAGTTTGTTTGTGAAAAGTTCCCCCTCAGGGAGCGTAGGATACCCCATAGGCTATAGGGTTAGTTAGGTTTGTCTATCCTATGCTATGGGGAGTAGCGTCCCCAGGGGAACACTGTCAGGTTACCTCAACTAGTTGTATAGCTAGGCCTTTGAGACTTCTACCTTTCATGCCCATTTTACTTTTCATTTTCATGCCTTCTTCGCTGATCATTTTTCATCTTTTCTTCCTCTTCCTTCTCGATTTGCTGTTTCTATGCGTAAGAGATCTTGTGTGGGAACACCTTGTGCATAGATTCCCCGGTCTCTTAAGTTCATACTAAATGATTCCTACTCTTTCGGTGCGAGATAGTCTGAGTTACTAAAGGGCTGCTATCCTTAAAACTACTACTTACGAATAATTAACTTCTAAGATTGTGCAATAGAATATGACATGGCAGAACTTTGGTGAACAGTTTATTTATTAATAATTTACCTCAAAGGATACGGAGAGCAACTTCCCTGAGACAACCCAGTCATTTGAAGAGCAAACTATTTTAAATCCAGTCATTTTGTCAGGGCGCGCATACTAGTAAATTAAGCAATGCGTGGAGGGTTTTTTCACCAATGTTAAAGTGTTTTCTATCTCTTTTCTAGTTGCATAACTAAAAATAAAAAATACCCGAGAAACTTGCTATTTGTTTTTTAGTTAAATTTGGAATTCCCGTACGAGGCTTTCAACTGTACTGTGTTCGACAGAAGTATTCGAATAAAATTCAGGAGCAGTTCAAATACTCGTTTGACTCGACAGTAGGTCCGTCCAGCTTGGGTCTCGCGGGTAGACGCACGGATCGTCACGCGAGTAACGCCAAGTAACCTGAACAACCAATGAAGGTTCTCGATGATTCTTGTGAATGTGTTTCCATCCCGAAGGTGGGTAGCGAGTCCAGGAACAATGAGGGAAATGCTTGGCCAAGGTGAGTCATCGCTATCAAGAACCATCCCAACATTGCTCAGGTAGTAAGGAAATGCACCGGGTAGTTGCGAAGGTTCATTGTTTTGAGTTCTTGAAAATATTCAGTCCATTTTGCCACCGATAATTTCCATATCATCGCAAATGATGTAAATCTTGACTCAAAAGGTGACCTTATATGATGATCAAGATCATATTTTAGACAGCAAATTTAAACAAACATCGTGCGCGCTTCCCTGCAAATATTTAGCAAGCTCAGAGTCGAACGACGAGGGTAAAGTAAACGTTCGACTTTATTCGCTTTAGAAACGTTGATTTCTGATCGAAAATCTATATGGTAACTTAAATTAGCCGCTCACCAAGTTTTAGTTCCGCAAATACCATTTCAATCGAGCAGAACATGCCGAAATTACAATCGATGCGAGATACGGTTTAGCTAGAGCAGTGGTCCCCAACCTATCGTAAAAATTTTGCGTGGCGGCCTTTTCCCAGGCGGGTATGAAATAGTCTGCGGTCCAGAAACAGACACCACATTAGAAATCATGGATGGCAGCTCTAGAACTCAGGACCATAGAAAACCTAATTGTGAAAGATAATATAAATTACAATGAAATTCAGTGACCCCTCTGCTGTCCCCTGAAACCACAGCTCGGTCCCCTACAAGGCCCGCGGTCGAGAACCATTGAGCTACCTTTTGTTGCAGGCAAAAACTCAGTTCATAGAACAAGACGACTGGCAGAGCACACACGCGGCATGATGGAACACACGAGTACAATTTTAAGAGCGATGATGACAGAGGAGTAAATTATGAGACGGGGTCCTGCCAGCGGGGCAGAGACTGCTGGCCTTATGAGGTGCAGCGCCCAAAAAAAGCAATCCCAGCTGAGGCCGCATACGCTAACCGCATTAGCGCTCCGTGCTCTTAAACTCACAACCTTCCTCGGCTTTGTTGCATGCCATGGATACAGCGGACCTATCCTCTGGTAACTTGATGACGTACGTAATGTTTCGATCGTGAGCTTCTATCAGAGCACTGGTAAAACACGCTCCAAGTGAACCAAGGGAGATGGCATGGAAGTCAATTGGAATCGAGTCGTACGTTGCACCGTTTTTCACCATTTCTACGCTAGAGCTATTCCGAATGAAAATTATTCGACAGATAATCTTCGTGTTTTCTGAATTATTTAGTTTTCCAGCGTAACACCAATGAATTAATAAAAAATCAAAATCATCTACCTATCGCTTTACAACTATAATAAATCGTAGAAGATGTAAATATGTTACAATAGACGAAAACGTATTTCTACCTACCTACGTTACTCAAAATGTTGAACGAGAAGTATTCATTAGCAGGCGAAACAATCATTCAACAGTTCAAGTAGAACAGGACCGACAGATAGAAATTGTCAATTAATCTAGATACGTCTTAAAAAATACGACTTCATAAACGAAAAACTAAAGGGATGTAATGAATATCTTAATTTAATAATCAAGATTATCCTTGATATACAAATGCAATTCGCTTTCCTTTTTTGCTCGGCAATCCTAATCAGTAACTGGTCGAATCATTGGCCACGTAATCATCACAATTACTGTGAAGTCTCACCAGTTTTTAACGTAAAGATTACTCTAAAGAAACTGTGTTCAGAAAATCGATCATGGAACAAAAAAAAAATTGAGCCTGAAGAACAAAGCATGAACAGAAATTGCTTCAATTCTCAGTTCAGCACACATACTAAGTATTCATTTGCTGTAATTTTTCCGCAGTGCAATTCAAAAAAGAGAGCGAGCAGTGCAGCTGTCTGGGATCATGACAGTGCTCCAGGAATAAGGTCAGGGAAACTCGCGGGAAATTGAAAACAAGAAACGAGTGATGGACTAACAATGTTTCTCCCTCGACCGAATTAGCGGGTATCGAATTGAAGATTAAAGTCCCGTCCAGTTTAATTAAGGCAAATTATGTCCATAAAAGTATGAGACCGTCGTAAAAGAGTTGTGCACGATAAATGAAAGTCAAACTTATGGATCCAGAACAAGAATTTGCTTAGCTTAAAAGATACAGCCACCTGAAATTTGCAAAGTGTACCAACATCCTAACGTCAAGAGGGAGAGAAATCGAGAAAAACAGGCAAATTTATGTTCAACGAAAATCAACGAAATGTACCTTTGAGGAGTGCTGTGTCTTATCAAGAGCTATACGGAAGCCAAAAAGATGATTCAAGAATTAAATAAGAAAAACTTGTCACGAAACCATAGAGACGACTCAGATAAACTTTCAGAGTAATGGGTTTGAGCGACTTCAGCATGAAGTTTGTCCCCACTTCAACAACTGAAAACATAATCCAGAAAGAACAATTCACGGGACCATATGGAAAGTATCACAATCGATCAATTCTAGGGGTCGATGTCCTCGCAGCAAACGGCACAAGCATAGACTCTGCAAGTAAACTGTGATCACCAAGAACGCGTGAGAGAATAGATATGAGAATGAATGAAAGAGGTAGGTAACGTTACTCACCGTGGAGCCGCCCTTAGCTTTGGACGCAGCCACGTACGCCAAGTACTGGATGACTTTCTTGGTGTTCTCCGTCTTGCCAGCGCCAGACTCGCCCGTGCACAGGATGCTCTGGTCCTCCCGGTCTGAAACATGATATTAATGTTACATTTACAACTACAAGAATAAGGTTCACGTGCGCTATATCCAAATGCTTTTAGGAATTAGATTAGATTATCAGTTCGTTTTAACCTCCCTATCCACATGTCATGTGATCCAAAGAGAGCAAAGTGTAGGGACAAATTAGTGTAGACTACAGCAACGGGAGGACCTTCGCACGAAGTGTGTTCCCACACAGGATTCCTCACGCATAGAAACGGTAAGTTAAAAATTAAGAGGAAGAAAACACAAAGAACAGATAGCGAAGGTGTGAAAATTGAAAGGAGCAAAGAGAGTAGTGATACGCCAATTAATCGGCATCGACACCCAGTAAAACCGGTCGATTCTGTGTCGATTCCTACTATGCCTTATCTATGAGTACTCCGCAGAGCGTCTCACTCATCGCACAGCCTTGATGTTAAACTAATTGGATAGAACTTTCTTTTTCAGGGGTGGAAATCTAATTTGAAAAATTTTAATGCCTGATTTATTTTTAAATACCATTTATTAATACTCGAATTTCATTCCCTTACCTTATATGGTAAACTAATGAATATTCTAAATAATAAAAAATCGGCATCTGCAAAAAATTGGCATCGGTAAAAAAATAGGTATCGGAATTGGTATCGCCAAAAAATTTGGAATCGGCACATCACTAAAAAAAAGAGAAAAAAAAGAGCAAAAGAATGGAAGTCCCGAAAGCACATCCTTAGTTGAAGTAATCAACAATGCTCCTCTCCTCTCTGGGGACGCGAGAACCCATAGCATAAGGAAAAGAAACCTAACTAACCTAACCCTATTGCTTAACCTGTGCTCCCTGAGGGGAATACGTTCTGTATTATTTTCTTCATTTAAAGGAACTGATCTGTCATCACTACCAGTAATTACGAAACAGCACGAGCTCGAATTTGAGTAAAAACATACTGTACATTTATTTTACAGTGTTTTCGTTTCGGTTTCCAGGTAAATTATAAATACATTTAAAAGACACGTACGTCGATTCTGGATCATAATGAGCCAGACCAAACAATCCGATCGCGCTTCAAATTGTGGCATGAAACACGTGAGATTGCAACTGGTTTAGAGGCTCGTTCGACCAGCCTGCCTACTTCTGTTCATTGTAGGCTTCCGTCAGTATTTCGACGTCAAGTTATGAGCCCAAGTTGTGCTCAGCGTCCAAACGTATTCATTAACATAATTCAAAAGTTGTAATCACCATTTGAAACTGCAGTGCTGCTCATGAATTGGTTGTTCATTGCAAAAAAACTGTTTAAATGAAAAGCTTTTAGCCATGAAAGCTAGAGATGTATCGTATCTGCTAAATCGTTTATGTGCATAGCTAAAATCTCTATCGACGCTTGATTTTTTCACAAATAGCTACGTTATTTCCCGTCGCGGTGCACCACAAAATTGTTTAAGTTCGCAAGCTTCACATGCAGCTCATTGAATTCAAATTTATACGCTACTAAATCTCTTCAGAAGCTGGTACGAAACCTAACAAAAATATCGCAGCATGCACATCCCTAACAATTACTCAACACGTGACGATTGCTCCTTCACCAACAACCTCGTCAAGACTTCCCACAATACTCAAGATAATCACTATTACAAATGTAAGTACATCCAATTATAACAACCCTGCTCTCTCGAAGACTTTTAATTGAGGTAGGAATAATCTCATCGAGAAGAAAGTTTGAAGAATGATGTAGAAAGATATATTGAAAATAATCGTGCTTATGAGTGGCACGAAACTACGGCCTTCACGAGGAGTATTTAGAGAAAATATGAACAAGGTCCTCCGATTTGCGAAACTCGAATCATAATAGTTTTCTGCAACCAGTGTCCCTGACTCTGAGTTGAAGGCTTGGTTATAGCTATTTCCCCACGGAACACACGAGGCAGGTATTAACGTCATACGTTTGTGAGCGTAGTTATCGAATCATAAATATTTGGGAGGAGAGCAAAAAGTTCGCAAGATATACTGAAAGACAATCACCTTCAGAGCACTTCCCTGGGGAGATGCTTTACCTTTATCACACAATTCTAACGTACATATTAGAGGCGGGGTAGCAAAAGAATATATTATCAGCGTAACCCAGAAGTGATCACAGCAGATAAATGAGTCGTTTTTAAATAAGGAGCTTTTTAATAAATTCAATACAAAAAAAATCCTAGTTGAACGTACCACAAATTTAGGAATTAATATTCCATTACAAATAAAGAATCGTAGAATATCGCCAAGTTGATTACTCAGCCTGCATGTCAAGAAGAAAGTGAGGTCATCTGATAAAGCTTAGAGCCCGAGATAAAACTGAAGCACGTTGGATAAGAGCCACAGCTATAACACTACCACGGTCTCTCGATTTTAATAGTGAAAACACTTGAAAACAAAATTCTCGTATCCCTGCGTTGGACTATAAAATTAATTAAAAAATTGTTAACTGCAGTATTTGTTACAATTTCCTTACATCCATGACGATTTTATTCTGAAGCTAAGAGACGTACATACATACGACTAGCTCTTCTAAATGAAAATAGGTACGCAGTCAATGCCCCGGCTGGCGTAGGGCATTTCGGTAGCTTAATGGTCAAGCTGCTAAATATATGAATTTCAAAGTTCAGGTCCAATTTTGCATTGGATAGGAATTTACTCTGTCGACTATTGCCACAATAATAAATAAACTCGAATTAATTTGACAGTTTCCGCTCATTGGAGATCAACGACAAATTCAGAGAAGATCTAGTTTCAAGCGGCACCACAGTCAGGGAGCGTACAATTTCAGCGTCGGGGTCGGAACAACCAGCCAACCAAGAGGCTCATGAGGAGAGTTAACATCTCAAAGACACGCAAAGGTGAAGTGAAAAGGACAAAACAAAAAGGAACAAACTCGCGTAAGAGAACAAATGTAGGGTGCGATGGTCCTCTTAACCATGAGACAGAGAAGGTTATTAGTTTAAAGCTCTCTCGCCACATGGAATGCGAACTCGAGAGTGCGAACAGAACGGATCAATTATTATAGACTTTAGGAAACGTGGAATTTATGCACAGGTGAGTTCTCACACAAGATTCCCTTCCATAGAAACAGCAAGTGTAGAAAGAAGAAAAAAAAGAAAAGATAAAGAAACATAAGAGTAGAAGGCACGAAAAAAGAAAGAAGCAAAGTGAGCACGTAAGATGAACGTCCCGAAGGCCTGGCTAGAGCTGAAGTAGCCCAACTTCATCCCCTTGGGGACGCTAGTCCCCACAGCATAAGATAGACAAACCTAACTACCCTAGCCCTATTCCCTATGTCTATTCTATCCCCTTTGGAGGGTGAGACGAAAAAGGGGAAAAAAGGATGAAACCTACAATGCCTATTTGAACACAGAATCTCTTCCGCAAAGTGTTATTGATTTTGCAGTGAGAACCTAGAACGGTCCCCGACTAGTTCTAATTTCCTAACGCAATACCAGTCTAATTTTCTAAGCCATAACCAGAAAACCTCTCGGAGAGAAACTCAAAATTCTGACACTTCTCCTGGTGAGCGCCAGATCTAAAAAAAAAACTAATCATTTAAAGTCGAAGGATTCTGCAACAAAGTTTTTCGGTATTCATGATCTGAATAACAATCAACGGAAACATTTACACATTGAATGAAAACATAAACGGTAAAACCTTGAAATTGTCAAAAATTTGTTCAAAAGTAATGGTAGAAGGCTTTTGACAATTATGAAATAGAAACCTAGCAACTAAGTAATGTAGCTGGCACACGTTAGAGGCAACGATACGCAATGGAGTAACACACATACCACAGCTACTTCAACAGTAGCAACCTGAATAATTTGAGGTGATGAAACCAAACGATGTCCAGAAACTCCAGCTAAAATGAAAGTTTACTCTTATCGAAACCCGAAAACTCGCCGTATGAAACTGACGAACGTATATACAGACACAGCTGCCTAAACAGGACTTTGTAAACTACAGAACCCTTGACATAGCAATGCTAAATACGTTTTGACACAGCACAACACCATATCATTTTCATAACAGCAGACTACTATAATTAGTCGACAGAAAGAGCACAGGAAGCTCGGCACATAGGCAGGGCTGCACAATGAAATTAATTACGGTATGATTCTTTCATCCACACAAGCTGACTAATAGAAAGAGCTTTGTACACTCGTCTGCTACATGGCGATGGACGGAAATTCTTGCAGAGATAAAGAGGGAAGCTGCAGCACAGAGCGGCCGCTTATCATGCAGACCGCCAGCAGCCAGCGCATTCCAACGGAGTGGCAGCCACACCGTTAAATAAAAACAGAATCTATGAAAAAATCACATTAAAACAAATTAAAAATAAATCGGAGTGAAATTGTGTCAAGGAAGCAATTATACGACTATTTCACATGAAAGTCGTTTTCAGGGGTGCATCAGTATCCACATAACGTAGCGCAATACGAGATTTAATTTTGTCCCAACCACATTATTCGAGCCAAAAAAACGTGCGGGAGTTCATATCGAGAAACATGAGCCTAAAATAAGAAGAGCCTAACGTGAAACCTCGATTTTAATACAAGCCTAAGAATGGGTTTGGGAAAGTAAGTACACGGATGAAAGTTAAAAGGCTCTTACGTAGTTCATACAGAGGATCTTTGTTCCCTGCTCCCCTCAACGACACTTGGGGGCACGGGTAGTTCCCGCTCCCTCAACCCGGCCGCTCTAGCAATACCAAATGCATCACGGGTCAATGAATGCTTTCATACAAAGTAAACAAGGAGATGGTATAAAATCTTGGCGAAGCTCTAACTCTGCGAACCTCAGTACCAAACGTCAACAGCGAGGAAATTCCTGGCATAACACTAGGCCAGGGAACTGAGATATGATGACCACGCAAAACGCAATCAAATCAATAATACGGCAATTTATGAGTTCACGATAAAATATAAATCATGTAATCGCTTATTGCAATAATACCGAGTATAACGTTTAGTAAACAGTAGCAACCCGAATGCAATTTAAGGCAAAAAAAAAACATTCGTCGGTTACATGCATGGTTCATCAATGATATAAATTTCCTACAAGAAAATTAACACCAGTCACGCGTGCTTAGAAGACAGACTGCCGTAGCAAACTGAAAATCCTCGAAAAAACTTCGATCGATTTTTAGTCACAGACGATTCTACACATAGAGCCTTCGCATCGTATGCAGACGTAAGCGAGACACAAGTAGAGAGGCACAACGATGTTCATTGCAGAAGCCAAGTACCAGACGTACCTAATTAGGGTTGCACTTGCAGCTGCTACAGTCAATATGTTACTTATTTGACAGCTTAACAACATCCTTAAGATGTGAACAACCTTTGCTCGAACATGTCATACCAACATACAATCAGGTATATAATTTTAATTATAAGAACTGTTCTCTGCATTCAGATAACCTACCAGCTAAAGGATTGATAAAGGAAACATTTTAGCAAATTAAACCATAAAATGAGTTACGCATTCCAAGAACATGCATATTGATTAGATAACCCAGCCTGAGTAGAAACACAACTACTACATAATTGCGAGTGAAAGACGCAACTCACGTGCTATTAAGATGCTTGAAATTCTGTTCGAAAATTCAAAGAAAGTGAAAATATATTTCTAACGATAAGCTATTATGATAAAATATGGTTAAAGGTAGGGGCTCTTTCGCGAACATACTTCATGCTATAAATTCAGCTCTAGGAATACAACTCATCTAGTTTAGGTCATGCCAGTCTAAGAAACTTATGTGAAGCTTTATTCAACTGAAGCGAGATGTACCTCAATTGTACGTTCATAGAAAGAACAAAGACGACTTCGTTTACACAAGTGACTCGACGGAATAGAATTCAACAGCGAACTGCAACCATCCTCGAAAACTGCAGATACCAGAAAATGAAGTAAAATACGACGCCAATCTCGCAGCCGGTATGTATTAAAGGCAGGGCACTTAAACCCTTGTATGCTAGTGCTGCATGTGGCATTGGATGAGGAGGACGCCACGCCCTCTGATCCTATTCTTGCCGAACTTCAGCTTGATCGTCGCTTTCTCCAGACAAATGAGCTATAATGGCTATAGACCAGATGGGTTTTTCTCTGGACACTACAAAAATTCACCATAGAAAAAAAATTCAAACATAATGATGGATATTCAAAGAATATTATACAATGAGCATAACATAATTCTCAAATTCGATACTGTTAATACGTTGTACAGAAGAGATGAGGCATAAACGATTAAGCCTCGTCTTCTCAGTTGTGTCTCGAAAAACTTGAGTTCTCTATTTTAAAGAACACTCGAATTCAATAAATACACTAGCATTTAGATGAGGCTCAAAGCAAACACTGAAGACGTACACATGAGAACTTCATGTATTAATACTGAATTGAGAGAAAAAGGGTACCCCGAAATAAATACACTTCATGTGTATAGAAAACATTTTCTCTATCTATGCACATATTACGACGTCAATGGAAGAAATCAATGAGTAAATTAACAAAAATTAAAATACTACTTTTTAAATGCATCCATCTCCGTAGTCATGAGATAAACAACAGATTTTACGCCTAAGTGCGCAATATGCAAGAGATATAACGCCAACGACGGAACATTGAAAGGAGGGTAGTTCTCACCACACCCAACGAAGCACAGAGTCTCGCACTTGCCATGCTTTTATCAGGTCCCTTTCCACGAAGCGCACTAGCCTTAACAGTACCTTTTCTACAGCTAAACAAAAAAGAATTCTAGGTAATTCTTACAAGAGGACTGGACTATTTTAGGTAACTCTCAGATATAATACAAGGAGCAATGAAGGGTTAGTTCACACGGATGTACGACAGCAATGCACCTTAACCCATTGCTCTGGAATAAGCAACTGAGTCTTTCAGTACGGTAACAAGTATGTCCGATGGAATCAACAGAGTCGTATCGTGAGCTCACGTGTCCGTCTTAGAGACTCGATTGAAACATGTCCTTGAACTTAATCCAATTCGTAACCAACAAAAAATCTAAAAATTTGTAACGTGCGAGCTGGTAAGTTAAGGGTTCATCAAATGCCCTCATTAAGGATAAAAGCACCACGTTTGCGCATCACAGCATCAAACCATGGACAACACAGCACCACAAACGACCCAGACACCGCCCCGTGCGGACTCGTGCACCACAGCCGCCTAACCAACCAACGAGTTCTGAATCGGGCTGAGCTCGCCGAGCAGAAACTGAGCGTGTAATGGAGCATCTGCAGAGCTTTAATGACTGCCCTGGCACCTCGACTTCGTTCAACGACCACAGTCAAGCATGCTATCACTCAGAGCCAAGGAAGTACGGACTGCAGTAGTGAAAGTAGTGCGTTCATTGACGGTTAACAGAGCCTTCCTACGGTAGAAAAAAAAAACGTTTACTAAGCATACTAGAAAGTCCTTAACGTTAGTTCCCAGAAAATATTGAAGAACGCAACGAGTCAAATTATTCTACTTGAGCTTCTATTGATGTAGGAACCGAACAGATTGTGCAAGTATTCTGTTGATAAATGAACAGGGGCTACTAAATTTAGTTCAGCTTCCTCGCACAGAATTACCGTCTTTAACAGACGTTGATAATTAAGCTATAGAATATAATGCATAATGCCATCGATAGGTGATAACATTAAGCACGACTGTAATCTTACAGCGGTAACAGTAGTCCTGCGAATACAGTAGTAGGTCAACAGTACCATGCATTGTTCTGGTTCCATTCAGGAAACGAGTCGCCATATTATAGTATTGAGACGACACGGGCCGGCATTGTCAGCAACAAATTTTCCTATGATCTCTCACAACGACGTTCTAACGAGAGATGCCTCGGATATTAATGTGCTAATCCCTCTAGCGCACAAGGCCGCTAATTGGATGCAGCCACAAGCGAACACTTAAAATAGGCGTCAGAAAGAACAGCACTGCTGGTCAGATGATGATAATAAGCTCTTTAAAAACAGATCTTCGTGCCATAATTGATTACTCTGTTATCAACACTTTCAAATAAGGATTTATCTCAGATAGCACAGAACGAAGGAACATAATATAATGGAAATACTGATTTTTCGTGTCTCACACCAAATTTTGTCATAAAACCAACAACATCAATGAACAACTGGTAAATTTATAGATTTTTTGCTTCAGGAGGACTGAGGCCAACAACATGATTAAAATCAGGATCATTTTGTACACGAGCCAATTTTAAATTCTGGACGGTTTCAATAAATTATTGTGGATTACCGTAACTATAATGAAACTACTACTTGAATATCTGAATATTGCACGACAATACAAGAATAACTCAGAAAGCAAGACTGATACCAGAATAACGAAAAAACTACGCTATGAATTTCAAATAGGACCAAAAAATATCAAAAGCTGAAACTGCGATGCGTCCAAGTTTAGCGGCATAAAGACAAAATTGGTCAGAGGCAATTGGAAAACATCAAATTAAACCATATTTTGCTTCTAAATAAAACACAAAATTCTATCAAAATGGAGGACCACATGACGGTAAGTGGCCAAGTCTGGTCATGTGTAAATTGCTAAGGACAAAGAGAAAGAAACTTAGCCTTACAAGGCGAAAAAGTGACGGCGGTGCTGACGCACTCAGCATGACATACTAAAGAGCCGTGCTGCAACCACCCAACCTTATGCTCCACAAAGCACACATCACCTCAACTATCTCGTCGCCTTCATCGCTTGAATGGGCAAGCTTATCTATATTTTACCTAATCTAAAAAGTTCACGCTAGTCGTTCCCTGGGTTATCACGATGAAACGCTCCTAAGAAGGGGTACAAATTTACTTTCAAAAATGTAAGAATCCTTGAAGAACCAGGCAAAAGAAATCGGTGCCAAGTAATAATGGCAAAATGAGGTGGATGCCTATACTTGTAACGATACCACTAATTAAGATTTTCAAGTCAGAGGAGAAGCGCCAAGGTACACTTTCAGTTATAATGAACTCGAGCCCAAAACTTAAGCCTCGAAGTACGTGAGTTATAAATGAATACTCGAAAAAACGTTCGTAACGTAATCCCAACTTACGAGTCATTAGGACTGACTTCGAACATCGATTGAATGAGGGAAAATGATCCTCCTTCGAAAACGTGACCTTTCGACCAAAAAAGCTAATAGTTAAGATGAGAAGCTATTGCTTCAAGGTACTAAACTTAAGAGAACGAGCCCTTCAAAACTAATGGCATTAGAGCTACCAAGAGCTTGGCTTAGCCAATGTGTGTTCAGACTTTCGCTGTGCTCCTCAGATCCCGATTTAGGAGTGCACGCATGAAGCATAAAAAATTAAGGACGAGGTTCGTTTTATAGGGATAGCACGATTAGCCCCACGTGAAAAGTGTTCGACCTGACATCGAAAGGACAGTGAGCTGATATGGCTCGACAGAGGGCCGTACAAGGCTGCCTTATCTCTATCCTGAGCATACCTCCTACCTATCGCATGTGTACAACTTATGTGCCTAAGGGTAAGTATTTATTGCACCGGCCTCGAACAAGGAAATGGCCTCAATTTCTCACGAGGCACTTTCATCAGTCAAACAAGGTAGGGAGCCCATCGACGGCTTCAATTCATGACAGTTGAAATTGGCACCAGGCAAAGTCTTTCATCGGACACGTTCTAAGTACCTACCAAGCACGAGCAATACCAAAAACGGGGGCGAGAAATAATTATGATTAGAAAACTTACATTTTGATTAAACCATCCCGGCAAAAGTGGGCGTAAAACACATACGAAAGATATGGACAAACACCAGACGCGTTTGAAGAAATAAACTTAATGAGGAACCTCAATGCAGGGCATCAAGTGATCCCACACGGAAGAGTACTGCTACTCAAACCTACAAGGCAGACTCGAGAACACTATGAAATTTCTCTTAACGTTCGTTGAGAAAATTCCGACCCTGTTGTGACGCAGCCGGCACACTTTAAATCTGAGCACCGATCGCTAATTGGAGAAGTGAGAATTTTACTACGACCATTTCGAAAGCAGCAGACGCGCAAATTTATACCCGGCCATGTAAGGTTAGTCTCGCGACGGGCGCAGGAATACTTTTGGAGAGGAAAAATAAGGAAGCGCCCCACAGCCCAGACGAGGTCGAATTTCAACGAAGAGCGGCCAAGGATGTCGGCCACCGCACGCAACCGTACGCAACGTCTCACTCGAGTGAAAAATATGCAATTTTTTGGCAAATTTCCCGCGATTAAAATTGAGCCCGAATATTTTCGTTCACCTCACACCAACGTAGTCCGCGTTTGAGGTTTATGAAATCTGACTTATAGAAAGTCCTTGGAGTCTAACACGCCTTAGTTGTGCAAGTCTACTATACTATCATCACCTTTACTTGTGCAAGAGCCTTAGTCCTGTCCAATTGGAGTGAAACAACAGAAATGACAGATTTCTGGTACCATAAAACAAAGAGCACTAGAACTGCAAAAGCGATATCAAGAGATTAGTAGAAATGAAATACTTCAGCCGACAGAAAATTTTCTCTACGCTTCAACAGATGAAATTACTTTCACAATGATGAATTGTGATGTGCGCTAAATCAGAAAGAAAATGACTTCCATTGAAAGTACATTTCAAATATTAAACTAATATGAAAATTTACTACATTCGTGAGAAGTATGTTTCTTCTCACTCACAGAAAATGCACGCAGAACTAATGGTAAAATTCAAGTATAAATCATAAAATTCAATGAAACAAAAAATCAAAGTGTAGCATCTACTAGGTTTGCCTCATGAGAGATTAAGGAGAGGAAGGCATTGTACAGGTGCTGTTCTTTCTGAGTAACGAGAGTGAGAAGTGTGTGGCGTGTGAGAACGCGACGGCAACCATCATGAGCTCCTTGCATGAATGAACCGAGGCCCTCAGGCAGAAAGCGAACGTACCCTTCCGGTTCTGTTCAGCCGCAACGCTGCAGTCCACACGTACCGCGATGAAGCCACAAAAAAATTGAATGCAACCATTCCGTGAGCCCTGGCAATCGGGCGACACATGAAGGAAAGAAACCATCTATGGGTAATCTTGGCTTCCAATTCGAATTGAAGTATAAGTTAGCCTGATATGCTGTAAATCTACAGCCGTCATTAATCCAAAGTCTACGAACAAAAACGAATGTCACAAATTAATGGAATCTCGGAAGGTTACTCCATAACCGCAAAAATGTCACGAGCCTCAGCACATGCGGGACGCTGTGATAGGTCTTCAGCGGCAGTGCCTGCTGAAAATATCCAGACACAATCTAGAAAGTACATTGTAAATCTACTCGCGCACCAAGAAAGCGTTAAGACGTTTAATATGACACAAATTGTTTAGTGTTCAAACAGCTCCCAAACTTTTCATATCAAATCGGAACAAATGAATGAAAATGAAGTCAGGAACTACGGCACCGACATAAGTTTCCAACACTCGTTTGGGCTGCAAGTAAAAATTGCTACCAGTTCGCAGCTCCTAATTGCATACAATTCAAAGCCATTTTAGGATTAATAATCACAGAGCAGGTCAAGTGCGAGATGTTTTACCTTCCGTGCAGTGTGGTGGTTCTGTTAACTGCTGCTCAGCTTCACCGCCACAACTGAGCTACGCCCAATTAATTCTCCATCTCTAGATCGTTATCGCACACGACGCGACCACTCTCTAGAGTTTACAACTTAAACTCGATCGTGCAACGGGATGCTTCAGAGTGAGTTAGCACACTGGGTGAAAATTTCATGGAAAATCTATGAAATAGAAAGGAATTTGGATATCTATAGGAACATAATAAACTCTCTATCGATTTTTATTCGAGCATATTACAAAGCATACGAATGGAGTAACATGTACAATAAAAATAATTGCAATAAGAAATTCTCGAACTTCATGTTCCCCTAAAGCAAGAAAAACAACAGGACGCGAGACTCACCAGATGGTGTTCACAAAACAATTGGCACCATATCGCCTTCGCACTTCATGACATGAGAGCGTAAGTTGAAGGTCAGTTTCCACTGATTATAACTCGCAGCAGGGTAGAATTCGAAATCGAAGAGAATGGCGCACTCCAAAATAAGACCCACTATTTCCGACAAAAAAGTCTCCAAATTCGTTTCGCCGAGCGACATTGCTGTTTTCTTCCAAGAGATTGAAGGAACCAGCCAAATCGAGCAATACCCAGCCAAAAACTCGCCCAAAATTCCCTCAAATCTCTCCGAAGCAAAAAAGACGGGCACCCAAGATGACAGCAATCGCACAGGGTATCATCTACAAGCGCACAACTCCTTCCCAACGCGACACCGGACCAGGTTACATTTGTGTGGAAAAATGGATGCGAGCGACAAAAAATCGAGGGAGATTAAAGGCTTAGAGAAAACACGGCTAACAAACTTATTCACAATCAAGATGATTCCTGCCTGAAAACGCGCATACGGTATATTCGCCTTTGCTAGTAGTACCGAATGAGTGAACACACAAAAAATAATTCACGAAATTACGCGAAAGCAGCAATTTTTGCGTGAACACGAAGCAGTGGGAGGCAAGAGCTATTGACCCTATTAAATGATTACGATGATCAAGAGAGAGCTGTGCCACGCCCTCACACCTGTGCCCAACACCCGCGGGACGCTGCGTCAATCTCAGGGAGTGAACAGCTGAGGCTGGGCCTCGGACAGTAAACATTCTCTGTTATTTAACAGGCAACACGGCTACCATCCGAGCGGCGTAAACCTCACAACAATATCACACTAAAAGCTGAGAGTGAATCTCGTACCAAAATACTGCCTTGAGTTGCACTAAAGTTCGACAAAACCTCAAGTCAATCCAAGCCGTGTTCAATTGAATTTTTTCGTTTATCATAGTACAATGTACTGTAAATCTAAATGCAAGGCTTGGAAAGTTTTAAAAAAATAGGACTACAACGAAACAGACTTCATATGTAACCTTCAGGCACCTTCATATATAACAGGACTTTCAAAAAAAGCAACGTATTAACGAAATAATATTTTCCTTCATAACCGTTACCCAATATTCAGTGAGTCTGAGAAATCTTTCTGAGTGGATGTCTCAACTTAGCTCATACTTGGGACTCTCCAAGTCCAATAGAATAACTTTCATTTCACAGCGACATTGATAGATTTATTACCGCAGCGAGAGGGCTCGATTCGGGCACCACGCAGCTGATGACTAAATGAAGAAAACGAAAAAGATCAATCCTGGGAGACTTCAGTGCACATGGCATATCGTCACGTTGTCGATGCAAGCCTGAAACGATTCCTGTCAAAACATTCTGAAGTATAAGTTAGCCTGATAAGCTATAAATTTACAGTCGTAATTAATTCAACATCTACGAAAAACGAATGTCACAAATTCATGGAATCTCGGATGTTTACTCCATAACCGCAAGAAAAGGGCACGAGCAATTAAAAACGAAGGATTTTTTCAACAATGAAGAAGTATTAACTTACGACACGTATATCAACCGTGATGAAACAAATAACATTAAAATATATCGAATTAGCACCGTACGTTGAAAAGCTCAATCAACAATTGACGCAGCCAACTTTCTTCTCGGCCAGACTTGATTACACCTCAGTAAACAAGCTCCCACTGGGCAGGTGGATGCAATAAATACATAAGATGCAATCAGGGCTGTGTGACTTGAGCGGCGGTGTGGGTGCGTTCGCACACCTTCCAAGCCACTCTATGAGTATGACAATAACGAATTATTATCTCACTGTGCACAATGAATAAGTAAAATATACTGCCAATACGCCATCTTATTCGGCAAGACATGATGAATGCAGCGCAGGTTTAGGCAACAGTGCACAGCTGTTAATGACGAAGGTTAACCTCTCCCTCATGCACTCTCTGTATCGAATGAGGACGGAAAACTCGAAATGCATTGAGGTGAAAGCTGCGCGGATATTGGCTGCGGAGCTGCGATTGCGTCACAGGAGCGCCTCGGGAGTACAGGGCCACCCACTCCATGAGTCAGCCCCACCATGTGGCATTTGACGCAAAATACATGGCCACAAAAACCGCGTTTCTCATCAATTAGTCACAAGAACACAGATGGGCAAATGAAATTTACATGGACTGAACTGCCCATGAATCCGTGAGTCTTTTCAAGTTTTTAATGATTAATACAAACGATACGTTACTTTACCTTGACCGCTAAATTATGAGGTTGACGGTAACCTTCTGGCTTGTGATTTATCGACCAGCTGCTATGCTACCAGGCATCGACACCCAGCTTGACGAGCGAGAAAATGCTTTAGCTGCATTGCTCAGCACGTTAGGTTAATTCGCAGGAACAGCTGCTGTGTCAAAACAAAGCTCAATAGCTAATGCTCGCACCTACAGGGCTGTGACGGCTCAGGCTACGTGCCTCTTTCGCAAAGGAACGGGGTGGAAAAGATTCCTGCTAGCAAACCAACGCATGAACTTTTCGCAATTCCATTCTAAAAAAGCAATCTGAAATAACTGGCTGAAACTATAAAATTGAAAACATACACGAAATCATTGATCACTTATCTCATGGTATACGCAAGGTGTTTGAGAAACTAAGGGCATGGTTTGTACAATGGTGAGAGAAAAGTGAAACAGCGCAGTGGATATAGAAGATAGTAAAAGTTATCGTTAGTCCAGTGAACTTGTAGAACACAAACGATGAAGATGGGCATTTCTTTCAAAACAAGTTATGAATATCAACACAAGCGATAGTAATGATACTAAATAATATGAAAATTTCTGATACAAGCTCTGCTTCAACAAAGAATTTAGAGGTTGTTAGAGAAATAACGTCTGTCATTTCAAGTAATGAAATATTTAGAGCTTGTTGTAAAAAAAATAAGTTACTAAGGAATAAAAAAAATATCCAATGTTTTTCGTTAAGCAAATAATCAAGCAAAAACAAGTCCCATTCTTAATTTGAAAATGCTTAACTAATCGCTTTGTGATCTTGCCTAGCTCAACTCTTGTTGCGAACAATGCACATTAAAGTACCGAGGTAAGACTCACCCAACGCTTCATGGGAAAGTTACTGAACAGATATTGTGGGTAGTCTCAGAAAAATGGCTTTTGAATACTTGAACATGGTTTAGTATAACTTTTACAATCTGATCTTAGGGTAAAAACTTATGATTAGATTATTAGTGGATTTAAAGCTCTCAATCTACATGAAATGTAATTTTCAGGGAGTGGAAAGAAGGGAAAATAGACTATTGACTTGGAAAATGGGGAATCTATGCACAAGATGTGTTTCGACACAGAATTCCTTCCGCATAGAAACAGTAAGTTGAGAACAAAGAGGAAGATAAAATGAGAGTTAAAAAATAAGTATGAAAATCTATAAAAGCAAAGTGGGCACTGAAGAAGTCCTTATAAAACGCGTTCAATACCCTGTGCACTCTGTAAGCGACTAAAGAGCAACACTCAACTCTAGCATTATTCAGGTCACCGCTCACACCTTCAGTATAAGCAATGAAGCAATTTAAAGGGAGAAGGGTAAAACTAGTCCAACCAAACTAAGAAAACTGGACGCTGGACTAACTCAAGCAATAAAGTATAACACAGTCTGAGGTTTCTATGGCTAGAATTGTACTCAGGGAGGGCACGAGCACCCAAATGGTATGACCTAGGAGCGTTATTTAAGATACCGCCCATCCACGTCATGTCCCAGAAGATTATTCAAGAGCAATCGTCAATATTTTCAACGTCCTCATCAGGCCACGAGTTCCAAAATAAATGCCAAGAACCTCAGTTATTGAGAACGCACATCCTTCTATGTGTGCATGAGTAAAATATCAACTTTGATACCAGTAAACACTATAATCACTAATATTCAAAGTAAATTCGAAGTTGTGGACCCGTTTTGGCTAACATCAGCTTTACTAGCAAGCAAAAAACGCACCACTCATTCAATACTTAACTAAAATGTTGCAGAAAGTCAAAATGAAACTTGACATTTAGCCACCTTTAGGGAAAAGGATCTAGGTTTACATGCAAACTTACTTCAAGTAATAACTCGACTCCCATGCATTCTAAACAATTGAAGACCATTAAAAATTTCTGAGGAATGATTACAGCTTGCCAACAAAGAAATTTTTCAACAAATTTAGCTTTTGCCACTAATAAACGAGAATTATTGCAATAGATTTTATGCCACTTGCAGGAATTTAATTTAACTATTTTGGAGCAGTGCCACACAAGTACAAGCTAATAATTTTATTTTGGTCAAGCAAACAAACTTGCCATTTTTTAGTACGTCTGCGTAAGTTGTACTACACAGTCAAATGACATGAATGACACAAACATCAAGTAATAACGTGCCTTAAATGAACTAGCGATCCGATTATAATTTTGGTAGCCTCTAATTCCTACACTCAAAAAAGAAAAGCTTTCCAAAAATGTTTGGTTATTTCAGTAAAATGTTTCACGCCTGCATCAAATAAAAAAATGTTCATAGATTATCGTAGCACCACGGTAAGTGGTGCATTTTACAGTTTTAGATTCGTAAGAGTGGTCGACTCTGATTCCGACATAAAACTGAATGCAAATGAAACTGGAATTTGGGGTCAAAATTTAATTTGAATAAGTGCATTCCTGACTCACGACGACGGAGAAAGAAGAGGCGTGTGCGCACGCGAGCATCGCACCAAATAAGGCATCCCAAACGTTTGACCAGAGCTCAGTGGCCAGTGAGTAAATAGTCTACCGTAACGGCAGACTTCCCGTGCCAGCGCCCACGCAGCAGTGCTAATTAGCCTACAACATTTAATGAGCAGCAAACCAGCGCGTGTGCCTCCATTTGGACATGCTAGCGTCCACATTACCCAAACTCTGAGACCACTCAATTGCCGTCGCCCAGTAAAGGCGTTCTCAAAACGTAAGAAGGAGATCATTGAATGTATTCCGCAACTCTTAAAAAGGAGAGTCCTTGACGACCAGGGGGAGGAACCAACAGCGAACACTCGCTTCAAAAACGGCTCGGCCTAATTGTGTGACTTCAAAAAATGGAGTGCGAAGCAATCGAACAACAAACTAACACTGTATGGAAAGGCATAGCTGCGCAAAAAAAATAGTTCAGGACAACCCATGAGCTGGGATTGAAGAAGCGAACAAATGCACGATCGATTGCTAAGCAGAGGTGCACATTAAGAAGAGAGTCCGCATTGGGGCAGCGAAGAGCAGGCACATGGCGAGGCACACTGAGGACCTTTGTCCCGTAACAAGCAGGCATAACATTTGACTTCAGCGCCCAACAAAAGCACCTTGTCTTCGAAAGGAAGCAGAGTCTCTGTCACGCTGCTTCTAGACTACAATCCCTTTTGCAAAACCAAATGCGAAAGAGCATTATCCTGAACGCTCGCAGCGTTGTAAAATGATGCAACTTATAACCATGGGATATGAATAACGTTTGTAACTAAATTCATGGCTTCTTGGTCAAAAAAAAATTTGTTGCAACTGTTGGTCTGTATCTACGGTGTCATATGAAAAAACTACTTAGTCTATGAGCAACTGCAAAGTTTCAAGTGGTGCAAACGCCAAACAAAGTCATGGTTATAATGAAATAATTCGAAACAAAATAAGTACGCTAGTGTTAGTAGAAAAATAGTCAGAAAAGCGTGAAGATATGAGAGCAAGGATACGCAAGTTAATAGTTTTGGTACCACACAATTGGACCTGCAAACTGAGAGGCTCCAAAAAGTTCTATGATAACTTGAACATCTCACATCTCGATGCACTATAATCCTAATACGACATGCAAAATCGAGCACGAATGAAAGCCGGATGAAACCCGTAATTACGCATGTACTCGTAAGAGGCAAAATCAACAGTCTATGTTAGTTATTGCAACAATATTCGCCACTTCATAGAAAAAATTATGATTTATGGGTTCCTACTGCTTAGTAGGTTTTTCCGTTCTAGCAGTAAAACTGTTCAAACTTATATTATCCGAGTTATATATAATAGAGTTACGAAGCGTGAACGCCCCTAAAATACTATGAAGAAGGGTGGTATATTGGAGGCACATCAGAAGAAATTGCATACGACTTTTGAAGCACGCACATTTACGAATTGATACCAGTATAGCGTACGTGGATGAAGTCTGTGGATACTAAACCGAGTACTATCATCGAAGCATCCACGTTCATGAGTGACACCTGTATATGCGCAGGTGAACAAGGCCCGTGATAAGAGGCAGCAGCAACATCCGGAACTGGTGTCAAGGAATGGGTGCCGAGGGCTCCTGGGAGCTGCGCGACGACCTTCAGCAGCCTTGAGACCTAGAGCGACTCAACGGCCTCTAACTACACTACCATGACACGTACACATTGGGAAAAAATCCCCCGTCAACTTTGTAGCAAGTATGTCCTACACTGATTTTGTTCGACGTCAGTGCCAACATCAAGGCCATGCTATGAGAAACGGACTCTGACAGTCGTTCAACACAACATGAATAGAGAATAATAAACCCCTGAAATAGAGATTTAACAGATTTAGTTTATTTTTTCACATTGATCCAACTTACTCGTTAGTGTCGCGAGTGTACGCAACAGGCAAAGGCTACAATTCTCGCTGAACTGTAAATTTGTTTTTACAATTTTCTAAAAACGCACAGCCGCCAGAATCATTTCAACTCCTGCATACTGAAGTGATATGAAATACTTTCAAACGTAAAAATATGTGATCTTCTAAACGTCTAATTTTATTCAGAACCTCGCTTCACACCGAAGAATCGCCAAGAAAACAAATCTCATTTTTCTCTTGTCATTCCTCAATATTCAACAGCAGAAGAATTCACTACGTATATCACTTGGCCAAGAGCTTTCTGAGAGCCTTCATGCCTGTTCAAACTTGTGTGATAGCACAGCCTCTTCCGAGCTAAGCTACTATCATACAACAGCTCTCGTAGCACTAACTTCGAATGCCTAACACTATCAGTATTGTCATCTCACGACTTGTTAATATAATAAAATATTAAGCGTATCCTCGACGAGATCTATACCTATCTTTATATTGATATCTACTAGCACGACTCGGAAAAAGTTCCACTGAAATGTAGATAAAGAAACTTTATATAAACCAGCCCATGAGAAGTGGTGCTCTGAAGTGTCGGACAGAGGTTAATGGTTCAGGGCAGAGATAGTCCGGTCTTGGAAGCAATTTTCTTCTTGATGATGCGAGTAGTCTGAACTCTATTAGGGAAACTGAAAATGTGCCGCGAAGACTGGATTTTTATAGCAAACCACGCAACCCGCATACAGGATACTTCGCTCGAGACCTGAAATTTCACATGAAAAGTGGCGAAGCGTGACGAACGATAGGTACGTGGGTAGGTACAAAGTATTAATACATAAATAGAATTGAGGAAATTTTAAGCATTCTACATTGAACTAATGTGTGAACAAAAATGAAATATTCTTACTTGAAAATCTTGCAAATTTAAGGCATTTGAAAACAAAGGATAAAGTCCTAGTCAATGCCTGTCATAGGACGAGATACTGCACGGTTACGTCCTGCGAAGGGTTATTTCACTCCATCTCACAGCAATTAAGGGTCAATGTAACAATTTGTTTTCCTGTCCTGAGAGTGTGTCAAGTATTAGGCCAGTAAATACCAGAATACCGCGATGATGAATGAAATATTTCAACATAGATACTCGGGATTCAGAATTGAGGTCATCGTGTTAGTTCAATTAACCTTGGAAATAGACCCTCTAGACTTTGAAACTAAGACTGCTTGAGAACAAGTCACAAAAGCGGGAGATGAAGGAGAGGACTCTACTCGACATGGCTTCTACCCACGAAGAGAAAGTGTGGCCAGGGCCTTTGCTCCCCCTGCCCTCCTCCCCTCCTGAACTCCACCGTATTCACTCACACCTGTGCGCCACATCCCACTCTTCAAACTAATTTAGACAAAATAAACGAAACTTTTCACCATCTCTATTTTAATGAATGCGCAAATAGTCGTTTGGAAAGGTACCGAGTCTGCAAACGGCACGTACATTTGGAAGCTGCGTACTTCTGCCACGTTCCTGACGCCGATTTCCATGCTCTCGAGACTGAAAAACTTGCCAGTAAGTTTGCACAGCGAAATTCCGATTTGGGACGATAAATGCCATACAAAATGTATATTGGCCCTAGTTTATTAAACAAAAATAATAGGCAAACAATACTGTAAGTTGTTGAAAGTTAAAAAATGGAAAAACATATTTAGTATAAAAAAAGTTTGTTCAGAACATGGTTCATTGAATTGTCAACTAAAGCTTTATGGCTAACTTGACCTCTACAGCCCAAATAGAGCAGTTTGATTCTCTTCAAGATGGAGGCAGGTCAACCTAGCCTGAAATAAAAACCTAAGGCACCCCATATGCTGCAGAAAAATATTTTCCTTGATTTAGCCTCATAAAATGAACGGAACAAGAGGCAAAAACTCACTGAGATTAATGCTCGGCCGAGCAGTGCACGCATGCAAGCTACAGTGTGAGCGAAGTGATTCGCAAATCACAATGACGCCAAAATGACACAGCAACAAGGAAATATCATACAATTAGCAGAGTTACGAGGTGGCAATCAAGGACGGTAATTACAAACATCCATCTGTAATACCTATAAATACACGCATGAAGACGGAGATCTTGCCTTTCGATATCAATTAGAACCAACCAGAGAGACCCCTCCTTCCATGGGTCAGCGACACCCTGAACTCGTAATCCCTTCCTTTGTATCGACGGAACGAATTGTCACAATTTATGGATGCATTCGCCAGGGAGCCGAGCGGTGCCGGCACCTGCGTACAAGACGCCACTGTTCCTGGTCAATCAGGCGCCTCTTAGATCTTTTACCGCTCGCCAAAGCTACACTCATGGCACGTGAAATTTCTACACGGTCCACAAATGGCAACTTTAGACCCTTAGAATTCGAATGTAACCCACCCTCATGGGACATCTGACTTGCTAATAAACGAACTGCCAAGTCATCAGTGAACCTCTGCTTCCACAGCACGCCTGCAATGAAGAGACAACCGCACATGCAGCAATGCGACAAGCAGAGCCTGCCTTCGATACACGAAAATCGACATTCACATATAATTTATAACAATGCTCGGATGTTTGAAAAAACGTAGATAAACCTCAATAATCGGAAAAAAATTGCACATAAATTTCAGACCTGAAATTAAATCGATGAGCAGCTTTCAATACCCATAATGTTAACCGCCAACTAATTGTAGCCTAACGCAACATTTGATGCCAAGAAAACTACTGAAGTCGAGCATTGTGGCTATTCACGTGAGCTTCGACGACAAATCATCTGAAGGAAATGGCTCATTAAACTTTTACCATGGACGGCAAATCAACCCTTACAAATGTTGAAAAAACAGGCCAGTTTCCCTAATAACTTTCTCTGTTCATTTCTAACACTATAACAATTACAAACAGTAAAATACTATTTCACGAGGTAAATTGGTGCTAATAAAAATCCAAACAAAGCAATGATATTTAACACCATGCGGCGTACATTCTTTATTCTAGTTAAAAATGTATTTTCACATAGACACCAGTCTTGCAAGTTTGCTAAAAAGATGGATATTTAAAAAGAGATTCGTGTAGAAATAATTATTTTTAACAAATGTTAATTCAGTTTCTATTTTGAATACTTTTTGAAAATTCATTTGAAGTAATTACAGAAACATAGATAGCTTTATGGATGTGTTGCCTGGAAACAATACGGGACTATAAAAGGATAAAGGGACAATCCTACATGGCGGAAACTTCTTTGAACGGCTGGGTGACATTAGAACGGAATAATGCAACGACACATGAGTCGCAGGCTCATTTGCAACACGGACACAAGAGCGAAAGACCAACCCCCACCGAGCAAACATAACAGAACATTGCAAAAAGGCACAAGCATGAAGGGGCACTTGTGTGAATCTGCCTAATGAGATGATCGCAGCGACCGAATGTTTGCTACGAATGTTTGCCCATAGCAGGCTCTGCGTCCATCATGTCGTCGCCATGCTCGGGCCCAAGCTCCGAGCACTCCTGCAAGGGGTGAGACGTGTGCTGTACGGCTACAGCCGACGCAACAAGCGGCCGTGATTGACCAACACAAATGGCTTGATCCTGCCAGATGGTCCAATGGTTGAGCATCAGTGAACTCTCGTTTGATCAATTGAAGAGAAAATTTACACACGTTCACGATGGTACCATAAATAAGTCTTTGGAATATAGTTCGTTCAGTTCCTCATGGTTTCAGCTGCAATTAAATTCAGGTTCCTCGTCAGCCGCTTAGATCCAACCGCGAAGAAAATCAGAGCTAAAATTTGGACGTAAAAGAAGAAGAAGACATAGAAGGCAACGCATGTCGTAAAATCCCAGCGGGAGTGGGAGCGCACCCTAACGAAAGCGGTTCTGCGAGCCAAAAAAGATAAAAAACGCTTTTCGGAGCCTCAAAACGAAGATTGATGACCAACTCATGATTTATGACTGTCCAGGTTCTCTTTGACCCGGACAGCGGTGCAAGCGATTTTGCATTCGTGTTCGAGCAACATGGGGGTAACCAAGTTTCCTACTTCTCCATATACGGGGTCAGGCAAAGCAAAAGTACATATGATGCCACTTTGTTTCATTATGTTTTAAAAATTAAATTAGTCAAGTGGGATCCATTATTGTCCACACACTGTCGAAGGCGTTCTCGAAAGTTGTCTATATACTCGGCGGGTCATTTCATGTGGAATGGCAGTAATTTCTTGACGAATTGCATCTTTAAGTTGTTCAATAGGTCGAGGGCGATTAATGCATACTTTTGACAAAATTGCAGTACATGTACTTTTCGAAAATAAAAACATTTTTATGTTTCTTTTCTTTATTTGCCTTTTATTTAACCTACGAATGTGCCATCACTTTGGCTGACCCTGTATGTACGGAGATGAAATGTGCACAGACTACGCGAGTCAAAATCAAACATTATGGCAGTAATACATAAATACGATAAATAAATCCTGTTTTGGAAATTCGATCACAGAAATGTCCGAACGAATTCATCCCACAAGGAGATAATGCATAAATGACAAGGAGATAATGTATAAAAAGGGAAATACAATGCATAAAGAATAGCTGTCAGGTAGTTTTAAATGCTATAACAATATTCGTAGCACTCTTACATTGCAGCTATTTCAAATAAATTGTTATTGCCTGCTGCACATTTCGTCCAAAATGTGCAGTTACAATTCACGGTTATTAAAATATTCAGCAGACCAACTAAAATTTCAAAAGCGATATCACTGTGAAGCAATTTGCTATTGAAAACCTACAACAAAAATACATTTACAAGCATAACCAATATTCCAGTATTTAAATCCAAATTCGGTAAGAATTTCAACGACACAAACGTAGAAGAAGCTCTCGGCGGGTTCCGATGTAGTAAATTGGCCAATACATTTGAGATGGGAAAGAAGAAATAGAAGCACACTCTCACCCATGTAAGATCGAACACTTCACCAATTTCCCACGTGAATGACAAGAAAACGTAAGCTGATTTCTGCTAGAAGGTCTACCAGCCGAAAGCAATGTATTCTACACACATACCGAGTACCTTAAGAGAGGAACTTTTTGAACTCTTATGACGCACAAAATATTAGTTTCATATTATGCGTCTGATATTATCGCTGTAATACAAAAAATCATCACGGAGCCTGAATACGCGTATGAATATAGATAGAATTGTATGGATAAGGCAGTTCTTGAGAAATTCTTGGACCATGTCTTTTTCCGAAGGCGATTTAGGTAATGAGAACGCCAGTAGAGAAAGATATCAAACTAAGCTTCCAATTTAAAGTTAACTTCAAATTTACGTTTTTTATTTATGCTGCTTAAATTTAAACGAGCAATCAAATTTATTTTACAATACATCGAAAAACGCACGCTCCATTAAATTTATCTATGCATGATGAAGAATGGCACCTGCAGGAGTAATCGGGGTCAACACATAATTTAACTATTTTACCGGAGAAGATTATAATTTTAACTCCATAAGTACTTTTACCAATTATTGCATAAATTAATGAGCGGGCGGCGAGAAAGTAGCCTGGGCATAGCGATTACGGCGAGGTCGTTCGTGGTTGACAGCTCATAACGCGGGCAGAAGGCAAGACGAGGAGCTCTAACATCCTCGACAGGCGATGAGGTCAACATCGAGTTAGGAGTTAGGGCATGACTTATCACTTTAGGTCTCTACTAAGATGAACTGGTTGTCACCTCGCCAGGTCCAAACAATGCACTCGTAAGAAGGCTGACTCGTAAGCGCAACAGGGCAATCGTGCCGAGATACTCGTACTCTCATGCCTTCTTTCTGCGTTAGAGTGAAGCTGAGCTATTCTGGTGCATAGTGAGAAAAATATGACGTACAAAAGGATCCAATACTAAAAATATCGCCGATAGAGAACAAAAAATTGCTGAGAATGACTTTTGGAAGATTTGTAACCAAATTTAACAAGTACACAATGGCGCTGGCATTGGAACAAATAATTAATAAGCAGGAGTACTTACACAGCGCATAATAAGATAAAAGACTCCCTGGCTTATCAGGCCTACGGCAGCCGTCGTTCATTACCACATTGTCTGCTAATTAAAGACCCAGATAGCACTGCGACCCAGACTATCAATAAGCTCAAGCTGTGAGGTCCCAACTTGCGGCATGAACAATGAACTCCAGCGCACCAAAAACGAGATGAACACTGGACCTCTTAATTCTTACACGAAAACAAGACTCTAAAGAAGCGAAGACAATCAGCAACCAGGCACAGTAGATCGGAATCAACATACAAGTGCAGAAATGCACAAACCAGATTCGATTTACATACATTCAAATCCACCTAAGCGAAAACAACAGTCAAAAGATACCCGAATGCAGGGCAGAACATGGAAGAATTAAAATTGTAACGAAATAATTTGCGATTCAACAGATGCTAATAAATTCAATGGAACAAAGGATCTCTGAATTTGAATACGAATACTACTGAAGAAGCCCACGAAAGAAAATACAATGTGAAGATAATAAACAAAAGTGAACACGATTAAACCCATTGAGCTCGGAAAGCCTCACAACTGGACCGTCAAATACGAGCTGTGTATGCTACACTCATAACTTTGTAACGGATTTGTGCTGGCAAGTGTCCAACGAGACCGAGCTTTGACACGCGTGAAAACAAGAACATAATCTGCATACTAAAAATATAGAAGAATAGGAGCAAAAAGACGAAGAAAACACATTGTATCAGAATGGAGAGCATATACATAGAGGCAGACTGTATCAGAATGGAGAGCATATACATAGAGGCCAGACAATGTATGAAGAATATTTAGCAATGAAGCCCCGCTACCCCTTTGACGCGTACAGGACGCAGACAGGCTTGTAACCTGTCGAGCTGTCACTGCCGCTGTTGGTGCAGGTCAGTCCAAGCACACTTTCAAGCTCTGGTTCCACCCTTCAGCGCCATACAGGTACAAATCACACATCAAACTATCAATTCCAAAGCCCCCCTTTCCTCTCCCCCTTACGGTAAGCACAATGTAAAGGGCTTCTAAAACGATCACGCACTAATTAAACTTGTTTGTTCCAGTCAGAATAATGCGTCGTAGAAGGTAGAGATAAAAATTCAAGTTAGAAATGCATGAAGAGCTTTTGAACGCAGACTCGTTAAATTCCATGCTAGGAATGAATTTAAAAATGACGGCATGATTACATAACCATGATATAAAATTTTCAGTCATTTAAGCATACTGATAATAATTTCACAGGAGAGATAGAACAGCTATGCAAGATTAGCCTGCAATCGAATAATTCAACAAATCAAAGTAATCATTCAACAAATACACGTCATGAATGGTTCTAATACAATGATCGGTCATTTCAAGTTAATTATAAGACGCTACATAACATTACTTGACATATACACGTAAATACGGAAACTATGCACACATAATACGAAAGAAGTCGCAAATGTTGCTGACAGACAGCTGCGTAGGAAACTCAGAGGTGACAGGTGTCCTGCGTTCGAAAGAGGAAAGAACCTGCAAGGCTGGAGTCTCGTAACGACGCCGCAGAAGTCTGGTAACGCCTGTGGGTAACAGCCCAAAATCATAATTTTGGAGAAGATAACTTGGTGTCCTACGGTGTCTAACATTTTCGCAGCCCTGTCATTAAAGAACTATCAGGCGGCGATATCTGCACGTGCGTAACCAAAATTATAGTCATAGATGCCCCATCAAATACGTTATTAGATTAGGTGGTGGTTCAGAGAACATGCATGCTGAGTCAACTCGCAGGAGAGTTCGACCTGGACGAAGCCTCGCGTCGTTGAAATCTCAACTCGACTTGAGACGAGTGAAATTGGTCTTTTCCATTTCTACGTTTAACATAACCCCACCTCAGTACAATGACGACCCTCATAAGCCAATGTCATTAAGACGAGTTTTTCAAATAAAAAATTTGAATACTTTGATGTTAGTTTACTCACCAAAATGTGTAAATGGAAAACAAAAATTCTCTCATTTATCACTATGTTAGCCGAATATGGTTCTCTTCATATCAGATTTCAAAACGATACAATCTCCCTGGCTCGACGACGGATCAATTTACACGAGATGATACACGAGGTATTGTCTCTCGAACAGGACACTAAATTCGACCAATAAATGCCGGAATCTTGAAGAGCAGACTAAGCTCTAACTCGTGTAACCTTTCACAAGCACATCGGAGAGATCTGAGCAACAGAGGCAATTCGTGCAGCCTAGTCGGCCTTCACAATGTTGGCCGCCTCTCAGGCACGACAGAGCGAAGCGTTTAGGATGCTATTAGCATATAAATATCAGCATGGAAAGTAAACTATAAATATTGAGTACGCGACCCGTACACCTGTTGCATTCAGCAGCAGAAGCACCGCTGGTCGGTGATCAGACATCCTCAAGCTGAACCCCCACAATCTCTATATTTCTTCAATAGAAAGTACCAAATAGGATTTTCGTAATGGAAGAAACGGTTGGTAAAAGATGTTCTCTTACTTGCGGTACAATACGGCACTCTTGGGTGTTGCATTTTAGTTGAAAAAAAAAATTGTGAAACAATTGAACTTCACAGAACATAATTATGAGCACAACGATGCACGAATTGAAAGCAAATTTTCAGCCGTACGATACGTTTTCAATGTTTCCGACGTAATATTATAACAGGCACAAAGTTGAATACCGATGTCACCTGCAACAATAGAAACCATTTAAACTTGGAAGCTTACAGCAGTTGATATCGTCGACACGAAACCATGAGGATAGCGAGAGCCGTCCCGGCTTGGTATCTGATGACCCTTCAAGCTTAGGTTAAAATTGTTACTCAGCCGTGCACATAGCGCACGACCATCCATCTCGAGCCATAGAAATGCACAAGATAAGCGCCTCTTTTCAAACTCTCAACGTGATTATTTTCATTTTCTTTCTAGGGTACTATAAAATGAGATGTGCCCCTGATTATCAAACGAGTAGAAAATGGAGATACGGACATTCATGACGAAAATACTTCTCATATTCAACCTTATTCATTATCTCATACCATGATGATGAAACTTTTTCCTCGAAAGATGTACTAGTACTAATTCTAGAAATTTGCCTGACCGGAGGAGGAATAAATTACAGGCACCGAACAATATCCAGGGTCAAAATCAAGTAAGAATGCTTTACGAACGCATCGTTTTTAACGGAGGTTCACATGAATTCCAGTTCGGAACTTGTAGCTACGAATGAAATAAAGATATATTACTTCGATTACGGCGATCAGGCGATATACTTCCATCTCCGCCCCAAATTGAGCACTTGTCCCCGGAAAACTTAGTGAAGGAATTCTTTCAAAAACGGCGCAATACGTCACTACCTCGATGAGCGCTAGCAATAAAGTCAACGAAAGAAACTAAGACCAAAAAGGGAATGAGAAGATAAAACAAAGAGGCACTCGTGCAGGAGAGAGGGCTCCTCCCAGCCGCCGGAGATAACGTGAAATATGAAGTGAAATACGACCCAAATCTAAAATTTACCCAACAATCGAGTGGCAATGTAACTCCAAAAAGAACAACTAGCTACAGCTGACTCAGACCGAGGAGAGTGAATTTTCCCGGAAAATTGCGAGCACGGACACGATTTTCTTGTTTGAACACTATAAAAACTCGAATGCCACCCATTCTCCTTGAAGAGACAGCTCGTCAAAAATCTGAAACACAATCCTTTTCAGCTTATAAAGCTGAGGCGACAGAGGCGCAGGGTCCAAGAAACGAGCTAGGTTAGAAGTCGCCTGCATGATCCTGCATCAGTAACAAGAAAAGATGCAGCGACTAAGGAATGCTGGTCTAGCAGAGCTGAAGGTTTATCCTCTCTCTTCATTTCAATTCTATTTTAAAGTACTAACAACCCTCGTATCTTTAATCATAGATTGAGATATACACTTTCTGCGCTATCATTCATCCTGAAATTCCAGTATTAATGAACCCTGATATCACACACACAAGAATCGACTAAACCAATGAAGAGGTAGAATTACGATCAAACATTCGTTTAAATGCATTCTCTCGAAATGGTGACGTAGTTCTTCGATTTTTTCACAAAGGTAAGAGAAAACATTTTGCCATGCTTTCAAGGCAATGCCAAGTTATGCATTGCCTTGAGCCAAAATACGAGGCGCGAAGATTATAAAATTTTGTGGAAAACAGCTGTTCAATGGCTAAAGAAAAGGAGAGAATTAACAATATGCGCTATTTGCAACCCACAAATGCAGCCCGTATCTCGCAAGTCACGAGGGCATCTCTATCATGAGCTTTTTAAATCTTACAAGTCATCCCTCTAAACACAAATTAAAAAATCAAAACATAATGGAAGTACCAAACTAACATGAGTTACGCAAGAAGATCTATCTTTCGTTTCAAGCAATTGTATTTAGGAAAGAAAAGATATCGAGTAAGGGAATATTGAATAACCATGGCATTTTGCTTTATTGAGGGTAGCATATTTTTGAGGACTACGAGTTTTTACGAAAGGAAGATACCCTAAGAGTGCATACGAATATGAATTTTCGAATCCCTTTAACCAATATAAAGGTCAGTTTTTGAATAAGACAAGTTTTTGAATAAGGCACAAGTTTTTGAATAAGGCACAAGTTTTTGAATAAGGCACAAGTTTTTGAATAAGGCACAAGTTTTTGAATAAGGCACAAGTTTTTGAATAAGGCACAAGTTTTTGAATAAGGCACAAGTTTTTGAATAAGGCACAAGTTTTTGAATAAGGCACAAGTTTTTGAATAAGGCACAAGTTTTTGAATAAGGCACAAGTTTTTGAATAAGGCACAAGTTTTTGAATAAGGCACAAGTTTTTGAATAAGGCACAAGTTTTTGAATAAGGCACAAGTTTTTGAATAAGGCACAAGTTTTTGAATAAGGCACAAGTTTTTGAATAAGGCACAAGTTTTTCAATAAGGCACAAGTTTTTCAATAAGGCACAAGTTTTTATACGATTGACATAAAATCGCATCAAATTTCAAATAAAAAAACTTCAAGAAATAGTTACTGCGTCTAGGTAATGGATTTTTTTCTATCCCAATGAGTTTCTTTGCATGAGTTTACTCACGATTTTCTACGAAAAATCTTCCAATGCCATTTCTACCCACAGCTAAACATGGTTGCTCATTAGGCCAATAAATTTTGAGTCCTGTACAATAATCCTCAGCGAAGTTTGATTTTACGATCGGAAAGCGCGGCACTACTGGGCTCTGGAAGTGACGTTGAGCTGTCAAGCGAGATAGAGAGGAGGAGACGGAGCTCAAGGCTGAATGTACTCCGTACAGCTGCGCCCCCTCTTTTTTAAACCCTTATCTTCGCAATCGCATATGCTCAACTCGAATAAAAACCAGGGCCGTAAAATATCAAAAGCACGCCTACAAATTAGTCATAAAAAGTACAGAATCAGCGCTCGACACGTCGCAGTATCTTCTAAGATCAAGCTGCACAGATATACTTCAGGTAAATAGAGACGCATTTCAAGCACACCGAGTGCGTTTTTGTTTGCTACTATAGAGTAGGCTCGATTGAACATCGTACAATGAATAAATAAGATTAACCGTCACTGAATTTGATACATGCGCACTTGAACGCATGTACAAATACTGGTTCAAAATCTATATAGTCGCTTAATATTTGATCAATTGCCTTAAAAAACGAAGGTCCGTTCTTGGGCATTTTACTCGCGTCCGATTATCATTTATTTAACCACGCACTTTCACCGCACAGAAAATTATAAAAACGAAGTAAATGTAAGGCGAGAAGAGAAACTTGAGAACCATGAAACTAATTTTATATTTTTATGCAAACACGCTTCAACAAGTAAAAAGAGTCCATAGTAAATAGTTCGAGTTTGGAAAATGAAAAACCTAAGGAGGTAATTAATTATTTCCGAACACGGCATAAACTACGAACTCGGCACAAACTACTCTGTTCGGAAAGTTATGCTCTCAAATAAAACCGACATAACACATACTAACCTTACAACCCATTTTCGCGCATATTTTCAGAAAATCCACCTGAAACGAAACGAGGCTGATGCCTAGTGGCTTTATGACACGCGTACAGCCCAACCTCACACTCACCGTTCACGAGAGCGTTACTCTCGAAATCCAGAGCAGTCAAGTACAGGGAAACGGTGGTCAGCACGCTGGGATGGTCACGATTATGAGCATTTAAGATGACGCAACAGAAATTAGCGTGTAGAGTGCTCCTCTTGATGCACATTCTTTTGTTCTTCCATACGCATTGAGCATTGATGATGTAAACTAATATAATAGAAGGACATGAAACGTTCATCAATTCAGCAATTAGAAGAAGAGGTTCTAGCCTATAAGAGGACACTAACAATGATGTCGCCCCAAAATTACTTCGGCACACCCAATTCAAAGAACTAATTGTGATCATTAACTATAGTTTGTGCCAAATATAGCGTTAACGTTAATTATCGAAAGCAAATAGTGAACAGAAAACGGATCTAACCTTATGTTCAATAAATACCCTCATCGTGGAATGAGAAAAAGCGTAAGTATGCAAGTCGAATCTAAGGTTCGACATACGTGAGCAAGAAATAGATTACCTTGAAGCATTGAGCGATACGCGGTGTCGGTGATGGCGTAGACATGAGGCGGCATCTCGTGGCGCTTCTTGCCTTTGTACATGTCAATGACTTTTTCTGTGTAGATGGGCAGCCGACGGTACGGGTTGACCACCACACAGAATAGTCCAGAGTAGGTCTGCAAGTGAAATAAAGACGATTAACTTAAAAAAAGTAAAGAGCAATCGAGACGGGTATACGTGAAGTCAAAAGTGAGGTGGGAACTTCCACGATGAAGCCCTAGGGCTTCAGAAATACAAATGAAATCAAAACTTATTCTGCCTCAGCTCATTAGTACTTAAATCAAGATTTTCCGTAAGGTAACAATTTTTACCAAACGAGACATGGCTACCATCATAACTAATGAGCCGACAATTTGTATCGCTACTGCAGATATAAGCACAACAGATACTTCAACTCACCTTGAAAGAAATATTTCGAAGCGGCATCCCATGATATAACGTGGATTTTCGAAAACGTCAATTTCAAAATTGATATTTTTTCAGTTAAACAGTGTTAGTCGAAATAATTCAATGACTTCAAATTTCAAAAGAGGCGTAGCATATTCGCCCTTTCGTCTTCCTTGGTACAGCTAAAATCATTATCATGAATTTCCCATGCATCACCTTAACACAGAATACTCCGACACAAAACATTTCTTTTTTCTGATATCAAGTCGGAAAAAATTGAGGATCGCAGTTAAAAAAAATCAAACTTTCGCCATCCTGCAAAATGAAAAGAACTCGTGAAGAACACAAAACAAAGTTAAAGGAAAAATAAATAAGATAAAAACACTGCGAGATTCACGGCGATTGCCAATCGTACGACATTTACTAAATCTACACAGTGTGAGGGAACTTCATTTTTCAATTGCTTCCCACTTACCAAAGAATGTTTCCCATTTCCTCTTCAAGCAATTCAAGTTCAACACACAGGGCAAGATGGCAACAAACTTGGTGTGCAGCTCGAATACTTCGCGAAACGCTTAAAACATCCCTCCCTCCTTCCAGACTCCATGATCGGGAAATCGATGAACCAAACCCTAGCAGTCTTTACTGATGCTGATGATTAGATTCACACAATGCATCCTGAACTCGTTACCAGCTAACCTAACTGAACATTAGGAATGACCTATCGAGTATAGACTGAAGTGTAATTTTCCGAGCAGTGCAAAATCTGACCTCCAAAGACTTGCAAACTTCAGGGCGTTCCATAAAGCGACCCGGGTTTTAATTGGGTGACACTTACGTTTTGTAACTTGAACTTTGGTGTTTTTATCATGTTTGCTCTCAATCTTTACTCTGATTGATGAATCTTGTTTATTTTTTTCAGAGTACCTTCGCGCAGTGGTCATCGGACCGTTTACATCTGACAAACGCGTTCTCATCATGACATTCTGTTCTAACTCGGCGACCTTCGTGGAACACTACATAAAAATTGATGTCGTGCAGACCTCGAAATGAGTAATTTCTTTAGATGAAAAGAGCGCTTTTGATAGAGAGAGAATGTTAACTTAATTCTACTATCAGATTAGATAAGATAACTAGTTAGTTCAAAACTTCCTATCTACATGAAATGTGATCCAGTAAATCCAGCAACAGCAAATTGAAAACGAAGAGGAAGAAAAGACAAGATGAGATGGCGAAGGTGTGAAAAAAAGTCAAGTGAATACGAAAATCAATCAGAAGTTGTGGAGGAGCCCTTTGTGTAGCTGAGGTAACAGTCCCCCCCCCTCCCCTCTTTGGGATTCCAGTCCCCTAATCCCCCCAACATTACCTAAGGAAGCATACGAGAGTGATGAGCTCCTTCTTCAGAACATAATTGTCAACTCGGCCACAAGAATAACCTAACTGAACAAATTGTAAAGGCTAACCAGAAACGAAGAACATCACAGGTAAGCAAGAGGTGCATGTCTCCCAAAAGACAAAGGATACATGAATTGCGACGGGCACACAGACAGGCTCGTAGATAAGACGCTCATGCAAGCCCAGATCGGAACGTTGTCCCTGGAATCCCGCCTCCAAACATATCGTCGCTTACTTCTTACTCTAATTAGGATGCGGAGGGTAAATTCATTAAAACTTTACTGAGCAGACCCTATTCCGTAATTATTTAAAGCTTCACAAAATTCACATTAATGTTCAAAAACGAGGAAGAGACAACGCTTCAAGCATATTATAAAATTTGAAAACTCAAAAATAAACTCACATAAAATTGACGTAGTAAAACTATAAAACGTTTCGTAAGCAACAGATGGTGATAACAAAAGATGAAGCTGAAGCTATGCCTCTAGCAAGGCATAACACACAAAATAAAGAACACGTCGAAGTTTCAACTCACGGAAATCTATCAACTTTATTGAGAAGTAAACTCAAATTCTTATTGCTGATACTCGCGGATACTTTAATTAGAAATAGGATCGTAGCAAAACTATGTAGCTTGAGAACGAAAGCTTGAAAGAACCCACAAAAATCCAATTAATAAAATTATTTCGCAAGGCTTTACGGCCCCAAGGAAATGTGCATCATTATCGAATCTGGTGCTCAAGTCGATAGAAGACCGTTTATTTCATCACTGATAAGATTAATGACAAAGGCTTACGGAGCTCAGGCCTGAGAGTTGGTCCTTACGGACCAACTCTCAAGGCTTTATAAATCCAGACACACTTAGAAGCACTCGTTCTGTGTTCCTTTGTTTTCCTCAAACCTTACATATTTAACTCCAATTAGTTTACCAATTGATTATTAGCTAGTATAGCACACTACTGTAAGAACGTACAATCTCCTCTAGACATTCGGTGTATTTCTTTTCACATCTCTGTACAATGAAACAAGCCAGCCCTTCATATGTGAGAAGAGCGGTCGTACCTCTAGATCTTTACCAATGTCTCCTAATAAAAACAATTTGAAGCGCGAGATGACCACTGAACAGAAATGAAAAGATGAACAGAAGCGTCATATCTCTCGCTTGTGGCAACCTATGCCAAGAAGCCCCTCGACATATTGTCGTAGCAATTCAATCAAGAAATCGAGTTGGCCACTTACCACCATGTTGGGCAAACTGTGCAATCTGGTGGAACCCGCGGATGTGAACACAGCTACAGAGGTTGACAGAGCAAACAGCGCCGACAGGTACTTGCGACGCCCCACAAACACACGTCGGAGACTTACTCGTGCCGACACATTCAACCCATAAATTGGCGGACGCCATGCCAAACCGACCATTTTATTATGCATTATCCGCTCACAGTCAACGATGATATAATACAGATACTTTATATAGGTAATAGAAGTTTTTGCGAGTGAGAAAAATGGTAGTCCTTTTTCGAGTTAAATTGCATCACGTTAGAAAAGTGTAGTACTTTAGACACTCTTTTAAATAAACTTTTATCCGTGGGAAACAAAATTTACCTTTCCTCAAACGATATAACACATAGAGCACTGATATAACAACACTGCGATGTGCTTTAGCCGAGTTCTAAAGATATCAGATAGGTCACCTCATACAAACGAAAATGGTGTATATACAAGAATTGGAAGATATTTAAGTCATAAACCAAGCACAAGCTGCACCTTCGAGAACGGCGGAAATTAATACTTAGGTGGGTAGCTCTACGGATTTGAAAACACTGTAAAAACAAATACTACGATGAATCATACACGCAGCGAAGGAAGCCCGAAGAAAAAACTGCTCACGTTAGCAAGCGCGATACAAATTCATACGGCATTGCACGAACCTTGTCATTTGTCGGTCAAAAATAAACAGCATCAGAAATTTTCATGATAAAATAGCTGGGTGCAAAATAACCTTCCTGGTGTAAGAGACTTATGTTAAGCCAATGCCTGAGTATCATCGGAGCGTAATAAGGTGCGTACCATTTGCCGAGTGAAAGGATTGCGCACTGCAAACTTCCAGATGTCATCAAGGACGTAATATATAGTCACATGAACATAAATTAATACTGCGAACAATTTTTTTGTAATATTGCGTAAGAAGAAGCGTCAGCCTTGGTCAGGTCGTAGAGGCGATAAAATAGATCGCTAGGGACCATTTATCGGGAGCGAGAACAGCTGGCAGCTCGTCATAATTTCCTACAAGAATAGCTTACGTCGTTCGGGAGTTGTCTTTAGCTCAACTACCCAGCACACAATCATGCCAACTTGCTGAATGTCAACCATTCAACTTTCCCGCACTTCCTCGATCTTTTCACCTCACAAGCGCCCATGCAGAAACAAGGCACGGCGCCGCCCATTACCTACAGAGCTCACTTACACGAGGAAACGAACGCCATATCAGCGGGCACGAAACGCTTCAGAGCGTCACCAGTAATACATGCCCCTCGTTGCGTGAACGAGGGATGAAGTAACTTGGTTGCGACGCAAAGAAAGTAAAATGGCATAGCCCGACCTATGATAAAATGTTTTCATGTCGTCAAAATTCACTGTCTCAAGTACACTAGAATTCGTCCACTAGAACTCATCATTCGAGTACATGAGAAAGCTTGATTACAGAGTACAATTAAGAAGACGGCTTGTAAATACAATTTAGATGTTGAAACATTACAAAAATAATCTTTTCAAGTTTCCGATAAAAATATCTCACTCAACGCTAGGCTACAGTCAAATATGGCACCAGACCCCAGTACGGACGGCCTGTGTTATACGAACTCGGGACAAAACTTGCACCTATATTTCTATTTCCCAGAGAGACTACTTGGCGAGTTATAAACAGCGAAATAAACTGCTTGATAGAAAATAGACTTCACACAAAGACCGGAAACAATTTAAACGAGCAGAATACGAAGAAATCTATAAACGAACGAAAACGAGTCCAAAGATAAATTGACGACTCCACAAATCCTCCCATGACGAACTGGTGATGCGCAAAGGAGTAACACAGCATCGCTAAATTAATAAGAGCATGCATTACCATGTACGTACGCCTCGAGTCCCCCAAGAAGGACAATCACAAGGATCGAGGTACTAATATGTCGCTATCTCGCCATTAAGTAAAGATAAGTAAGAAAGTAAATTTTTCGTTATCATTGCGCCACATGCAACAGCGCTAGTATCTTACACCATTATAATCGGAACAGCCTACTGCCGAGATCATATCAACGGTGGAGCTACATCGTACACCAGTACCACCGTACGTTTATACCTAATTTACCAAAACCCGACAGCTTTTACGCCTACCAATTTTCACGACCCCTGACACTACTCGGAACTCAAGGTACCTCACTCGAGATATATTTGAAACTGAACGATGAAATTTTACGCCAAACCAAAGCCTCAAAACCGAGGATAAGCTCAAGTAACCAAACTTATTATTAAAGATGGATTGAAAGCATCTTAAGAAGTCTGGTTTAATGGTACGAAGGGATTTTTTTGGTGCTGATGACTCGTTTCAACGCAGTACTTTACACGTACGCACGAAAGTGCGCACGGAGGTGAAACGCGCGGGTTTTTGCGGGAGGGAACGAGCGTCTGCAGCATTGAGAACATGTGTTCACAAGAAGGACGGATGAGGAAGGGGCGCTCGTTTGCTGTACGTACCAGCTGTGTCGAAGCCTCATGGCCTCGACCCCCCGACCATTGCAACACTATGCACTCGTGCACGAAATTGTGCTCCTAGCCCACCACCCCTTCTCTCGTTCTACGTTGTAGTGGCCATAATTTACGGGGCGATGACTGCACACACATTGTCATAGTCAGCTGGTGCCAAATTTGTAGCGCACAGCGCAGTCGGAGAGAAATAGCGGCGTTTGTGCTACGATAAGCTGTCGATTCCGAGAACTGTCGTAGAAACCATATCAAACAGTGCGTAGATCATAAGATATTGAATTTCTTTGATTTGAATAAACAGGGTAAGCTATTCAGATTCGGGTACCAGCAATACACATAAATACCTAATACGTAAAAGAAACAGAACAAATAAATAGCATTCACCAAGAACTTAAAGTAAAATGGAAGGGCGAAATCACTTCTTTTATAACAATCCACTTAAAAAGTTGAACCTAAATCATTATTTTTCTTCAAGTGCACAGCTCTCAACACTACAACAATATATTTCTAAAAAAATGTTTGAAGTTCATAAACGGTTAAAATCAAACCAGCTATGTTAATGCTTGAATTTCCCAAAACGAAAAATCAGGGTATAGGAAACGAGACTTGCGCAGAAACAGCTGGATCTTGTAAGTGAAGGATCGTGGCCTCAAGAGGTCAAACCAGGAACGCACAACGCGGACATGCGTCTCTCAAATTGCGGTCCAGGTAGACAAGACAGGGAACCACAACGCGTTCCCTACGTCGCAGAAATAACTAGAATAGAAAACGGCAACAGAAACAAGCCGAGTAGTCCATTCCTATGCAGCTATCAAAATTCTATGCCGTCAGGAAATGAATTCCAGATTTTCATAAGCGAACGACGCACTTCGTGGCTACGTGAGAATTATCCCACAGAAATGCAGAAGTGAACGTCCAGTTCCGTGCACACGGGCTACTTTGTAAGAAACGCTGCCTTCATGGAACACCAAGAACACACAATGCGAAAGTATCTAGGCTGTAGCATGGCATTGACGCAGATATTGATCGATTTAGGCCAGTTTTTCTCAACTCTCGTACGAAAACCTTTCTATCAAACACTCGTCAAGGGCCAGGACGTCAGAAGCTGTCTTTGAACACTTGAAACATATATCGATGTGGATGCACCGTCATAAAATATGTTATTGACATAACAATCGCAAATTTTTTACGACATTTACTAACATACATCAAACGAACCATTGCTATTGGATGTATTAAAGAATAGTGACTTGATTCCAACAAATATTTACTGGCGAACTTCTTTGTAGATACTAAGCCAGACTTCGTCCGTTCAATTTGACATCAGGGCACTCGGCCTCTCATAGACGGCTTTCAGATGAAAGCAACCTACGGCTCAAATCCGCCATCACAATTCTGACTGATTCATCAATGTTGGAGCATTATCAAAGACACCAAAAGAACAGTATGTGCAAACGCTATGAACAGTATACAGAAGTCCAAATGACAGCCAACGTTGCCAAATAACGCAAAGCGTCGAAAGAAAAATAAACCCGTAATAAGATGTTACGTGACCATCATTGCGTCAATGGAAGTGCAGGGAGAGGGCATTAGTATGGCTGCATGGTGTTGCTGGGCACCCTCATCAGTTGTTGTGTGACCTTTCCGGAATGTGACGCTCGACCTGCAGTCTCATAGTAAAATACCTCGGCGCGATGTCGAGGTCGCCATTCTTAGGCTCGATGGATGCGCATCAATGACCCTTAACTGAAAATTAGATTTACTTCTCTAGGTATAATTAAGTGGCTCTATTAAACCATCACCGCAGCAAATGCCAAGGTTGCTGCCACACTGAACTGTTTGGACAGTGGTGATATTTTCTATTGCAATCTACGTCTTACATGAGCCAAAGAAAAGACAAAATAAGTCTGTCGAACAACGTTAGGCCGAGGAATCTCCATTCCATACCTTAGCTATTCTATAAAAGCTTTAATGAAATGTCCCCAAAGTAAAACAAAATAAGAACAATACAAAAGTAATATTCTTCCCTTAAACACCGAGACCTAGGCCAACCAAATTAATATTTCTGTGATATAATTTGTTACGTTTATAACATTAAAATTCATTTGAAGATTCATCTAAAGAATACTACTGCTTGACACCAAAGTCAATCAAAAGGTTCGACTACCATGAACATGAAATGTGATTCAAAGAGAGCGAAGAGAAAAGACCATTTAGCGTGGATTGTAGAGAAAGCGGAAGCTATGCACAAGGTGTGTTGTCACACAGGATCCCTTACGTGTAGAAACAGCAGATTAAAATTGAAGAGAAATAAAATTTAAAAAAGAGATAGCGCAGAAAGTTTGACATTGAAAGAATAAAAGTAGGCACAAAAGATAGAATTCCAGAAGGCCTATCTACAACTGAGGTAACCCAACAGTGCTCGCCTGAGGACGCCAGTTCCCTTACCGTACGATAGACTAACCTAACCCTATTCCTATACCTCCTGAAGGACCGGTCTAAGGCATTACAATTTCATTTATCGCGTACGATTCCCTTCACATAGAGGCATCAGCACAACTGTTGGCGTCACAGTTGCAAATATGGCATATTTTCGGCCACCTTTTCTTGCAGCTGCCTTATAGTGTCGGGAAATATGTTTCAATTGTTCTGTTCTTGTTTTATACTCAAAAATTCAAAGTAGAAATAGCCTAAAGCTGCCACGTAAATGTCTGAGGTAGGAGCGAGAGAGAGTAAGCATCACAGTGTAGGCGATAAAGCTATCTTATCAGAAGCTGCCTCTTGCAGGCACTGATAAAATAAGCCTTTTATCACGAATGCCAGAGTTCAGCTAGCATAAACATTAACAATGCCGCTTACTAACAAAGAACCAGCCTTTATTTAAATTTTAAATCGTTTAAAACTGGCACACTTGACGAACTCTTTGTTCAACCGATACAACCAAAAAAAAAGGTATGAACGATAGGATTATTCAGAGTGTTTTCACATAGATCCAACCAAACAAATACCGCTTGACATAACACATGAACACTAAGACCACAGAAAACCATTTCCAGACATCGAACATGAAGGACACTTTTCCCCGGGTGAGAAACCCTGTATTAGAAGTCTTCAGGGACTCAAAATTACAGAGTGCCCTCTCACAATGCATCTGCATCGTTAGCGTCCAGCCAGCGCTAACTCGCTACCCATAGCGCTCTGGGAGATTGCAAACGACCAACTTGGCCTCTCTCGCCCCACTACGCCATTACTGAGCTACAACTAACACAGTGATAAGCCAAAAGGAACGCCTGGCTGTTCAGACTTTCATATGTCATCGGTGGGCAAGAGCCTCGCCATGCATCCGCTTTGCTGAGTACGCCACGACAAAACACTTCCCGTTCATCACACGAGTTGCGTCTGCGAACATTATGCTGAACGATATAATTCGTAAAGCTAAAATTAAAGTATAAACAAGGTGTTCTAGTCCTTTTTGTTGATACACAACGTAAGGACAACGAAATGCATAACTTGGAAGTTAATTTATATTATGCGTAAATGAACTATTCGTTCACTCAATTTCTACACTTAAAACCTACTCGTATTACTCGAAACAATATGAATATACTACAAATAAAAATCGTGGTGACCCTAAACTCGAGTGCAAAAAAGTTTATCACTCTACCAAAAAGTCGAACAATTTCCCAAGCATCAACAGAAGTTGCAAATGGACGATCCATAGACGTCAGAACACCAATGCGAGCAAGAACTTAATAGGGAACCGAGATAAAAAGGTGCCCGATCAAGATACCATTCGCTGCTACTGCTCGATTCAAACGGCTCAACTCTTCAACAAAATCGTACAGATCGGTGTACAAGACTTCGCTGTAGGAAAAAAAGCAATGTACCTCGTATCAACTATTCTTTAGATACGTTTTAGCAAACGAAGGGATCATCAGCCGGATCTCGATTTGGTTTCATAATATTTCTTACAAGTGGTTATTAGATGCAGTTATGAACTAGACATAACTAACTTGCTACATGCTAAGCTTACATAAAGCTGCCATGAAATAATACAAGCCAGCTTCCTGTTAAAAGCTGAGCATTAGAAGAGTATTTACTGACGAATCTAAACCCATGTTTTAAATACAGCGATGTCAGAAACATGACAGATCTTGCACTCAGTCATAAAGAATTAGTCCAATTCCAATATGATTTTCATTACAGAACTTGGTCCAATTAACCCACGCTAATAAGAGGAATATTATTCATCTTCTACAAACCCCTTGAGAAAGGACTGTCAGGAAGGCAAGCAATACAGACAGGCAGGCACTGGGTCATTAGTAAGCAGGCACGGGAATACTGCTAGGACTACAAGACTTCTTCGACGCTTGTTTTACATTAGCCAACGACCTCGTGTCAAGTCATAGGCATACTTGAGAGTAGCCAACACACTCATGAACTCGGCGCTTTATGAACAAGCTAACAATTAGAAGATAGTTAAACATTCGGCCTCTCCAGAAACGGCGGCAAGGGCACAATTGAGAGCTTGGCAAATCGCAGCTAAGCAAGAAACGACCAGCCTCTTTATTTGATTATGAAATCTGGGACACTAAGTGCATTCTACACCCGGTGCCAAGGACATCACTGAACTTGAAAGCAGGGTTCCCTTAAAGTGATATAATTAAAAAATAAAATATTAATAAAAGAGGTAGTGGGATCGAACTGAAGCACTAGTCTAAAAATGAATGCTTGAATTTCTGCAAACTTCCACTAATAAAACAGGTAGTATATTAGCTAAACTACAGCTAATGCTAATGAAACGCCGCTAGTAACAGACCTAGACAAGTTATATGAGCAGAAGAATGGCGTGTGATCAGAGACAGTTGGACAGTTGAACAAGAGAAAAAGGAAACGTAGGCATGAATAATAGCATGTTTACTAAAATTGTAAATGCTGAATAAACTAACAGAAAATTAATTAAAATGAACAAATGAAAGATGTTTTGGACGCGAACAGAAGACAGAAGGACGTGTACATATGTCAAAGTTTCCGGTTTCATAAATGGAAGGCTTTGAGAAGTGTATTCAGGAGGAAACTGTGCAAACAATGATGGTCAACGTGATGAAGTACAAAAACGAGTCAAGAGGAATCATTCTTACGCGGGACATCTCGTCTTCACTGTAAGCGGAAGAAAAAATGTTTTTACATATTTTTAAAATTATCACACAAGTGAGAATTGGAACATAATGAATTTATCGCGAAGTTCGGTCTCGAGAGAAGTTTACACGGATCTGCTGTGTGCGCAATATCCAAACTGACAAATGCAGAAATAATATCCACACTAAATACGTACCATGATGAAATAAACAAAAGACGCAATCAGTTATTTCACCACACAGGTGAGTCAACCTGACACGGGTAAAAAAAATCTCATGAACAATTATTTTTATAATGAAGGTATACATTTTCAAACAATGGATGTTCTGAAAATAAATATAACACTAATATAATAATTATGGCTCCAAAAAATTAGCTTTCGATTAACAGCTGTTAAAAGCAATCGAATAACTAGTAATCATTTCGCGACCGCAACAGCTGTTGTCGATCGCAGCTGCAGGTGTGCGTGCAGCAGAGCATCTGGAGCTGCCCCTTCACCTCGTGCACTATCGTCCATCAGGGCAGCGATTCTTATCGATACGGTGGCAGCGGGGCCCAACTATGGCTGAGTTTAAAGTGTTTCGTGAGAACTCAATTCTCACGCAATGTTTTTCAAGGGAAATGCGTAATAGCTGGTGGAAAAATGGCTCCAGAAGTCTTTCTGAACTATTGCTTCAAATTGTATATTCACAATTACAGTTGCCAATGTTTTCTTACTGTCAATGAAAGTAAAGATGGCAAAGGTATGAAAATTGAAAGAAGCAAACGAGGTCACGAGAGATAGAAGTTGCAAAGGCCTAGCTAGAGTTGAGATAAACTAACCGCGTTCCCGTGGGGAACGATAAACAAACCTAACTAATCCAACCCTATTACCTATCCTATGCCTTCCGAGAGGTTTGGTTAAGCAAAATGAAAGAAACGTTGCAAGCCACGCTCAGGTCCCTCGTTAGCAGTTACATTCATCTATGTAAATTAGAGAAGTAAACGTAGAGTAAGAAACACCCGCGCACAGAGTCAAGCAAGCAGACTATGTTTCCGAACAAAAGCATGCGTCGTGATAGCCCCTCATTTGAGGAGCTTTACCGCAATGAAATACACTAACTCCGAGCCTTGTAAGGGCCAGGGAGAAAATTTCCTGTAAAACGTGTCTGGCCAGCAAATTGGCACCAACAAAAACGCTCAGGATGACCGTTGGAGTGGCACACTTAAGGGCACGAAACTTTTGTGTCAGAAACATCAAAATGCAAGAGGAAAAAGGAAGATAACCTTCTTTCGCACCTGGCCAAGCCGACGAATTTATCTTACACTTGACTTGAGTCAGATGCTCAATGGAACAAGGTGATCGTTTGCAAGGTAAAGAAGTTAAGCGTTAAGACACATATGGAAAAATGTTTAAACGCTTATTTTAAGCATAAAACGCCTTGAATTCTCCCTCATATACGAACACCTGGACTTGATAAAGATGGATTACAGAACTAAGGAGTACGGGATAAGATGTGCCACTAACACCACACACCAGGACGTCGACAGCAGAGGTGAAGGCTGTAGACCTGGTGAAGACTTCCAAGTGATGACTTATCGAATTGAAAGCAATGAAGCCAATACTAGATAATTAGAGATGTATTTTAGTCCTATCATCCGCTCGAAGACAGACTGCAGTGAACTAAAGATAGGAAAATGAAGTAAACATATAGAACTGAAAAATCACATGGAGTTTATAAGAGCTAATAAGAACAGAAATACGCCCTAGAAATGAAAACTGAACAATGAATTGACAGGAATTTTAACGACACTCGCGCCGGTTAAGTGAAGCAACCAATCGTCCTCAAAAACGCCAACTCTCCACGAGTGCACGACATAATATTACTTCAGAAGGCTGGGTATAGCATAAGAAAGTCAGATTTGCATGGTTTCCCGCAGATAAGCGAAAGAAGGCAATAAAGTTGTTTGCAAGACACTCAACAAAGCAACATTCATGAAAACTTTCTTGGAAGCCATCAGCAGAAGACATGGATAAAAACACGAGCAGTTGGTTAGAGCAAGAAAGCGAGTTGGTCGTCAATGTGCAACTTTAAAAAAACAAAAGCACATGTTGTGAGTCAGAGTCGACGATACTTCAGAGGGCTGATAAGACACTTCAGCGACAAGACATTTATTCGATGCATCGCCACACACAACTACCTCCGTCTGCTCGAGCCACTAACGATGTAATCAGCAGAGTAACACAGCATTCTACCAAGAATATACTTGCATAAAAAATACCTACCTTAGTTTAAACGAAACACATAATTTTACAATTAGGAAATTCTGGACACAACTCAATTCAAAGTTCTTCGCAGTTCCCAACCTAGAAGTCGTACAAAATGAATTGGCGTGGAGCTAAAAACAACACAACTCCTTGAATTTACGTATATTCTCTATGTATTTTGTCTATGGAACTGCATTGAATGAAATAAAATGCACAATTGCTTGACCGGCAAACACAGTACCAAAATCTCGATCACACCACTTTTAACTTTCGCATCAAGTCTCTCGCAAGCAGGAGTTAATTTGTAATGCATGGGCCCTTTCTCGGAGAGAAAAAAATAAACAACAGCAACACGATGCTAGCTCCCCTCCAAGGTGATTATAAGAAACGTCCCGAGTGCTGTATAAGTCCAAGTACGAGATATTGCATCCATAAAACACCAAATGCAAACCATTTGCATATGAAGCAGAAGCAGAGCAGCCCAAATAAAGTGTTCAATCGTCCAAAACGAAAGAATATCCAGAATGATTTGTTCTTAACAGCCCAAAATGTTGCTAATACGAGACTCAAACTTGAAGAGGGCAATTAGGTAACTAAAATGCCATGAACGTGCAACCACAACTAAGGAAGGTGGCGTCGAACCCAATTTGATAAGGACAAAATCGCTGCAAGGTGATAGCCCTGTCTATATTGAGCAACAGGATCTCAACGCTCCCGAGACGTCTTAGGACTCCTAACAAAAGAGAGGCATCAAACTAACTTAACAACCTCCTGAAAAGATTACACAGAGGAAAATAAGTAAAGATAACCAAATCCTTTCACAATAAAAACAAGCACAAACCAACAATAAGAGCGTAAACAAAAAGTTCAATTAACAATTCGTAAACGGAGGTTAAACTGTTCCACTCAAATTCACAGTACGAGTTCGTAATTACAGTTATTCCAGCCGAACAAAATAAACAAATTTAATCTCCACTCCTAAGTTCGACGGAAACTTGGTCGTCTCGAAGATAATTCGAATGTCCCCAACCAAGGTACGCGCCTCCATAGACTGTTATTACACGTATGAGCCGAGACCATCCTCGCGTGAAGAATTATCAATAAATATCATATCACTAATATATCATGCGAGAAGTTTTTTGTACACATTCTCCTCAGGCGCACCATACAGAAAGTACTTACCAGAACAGAGGAAACTGAATTACACAATTTTACTTTGGAGAAAAATGCATTTTTTCGACACTTTATTCGAATGCATCTTCAACATAGCTTCACGGCAAAACATCTACCAATGGTTGGTATGTTAGACATTGCGGAGGCGTAAAAAAATATACGTACTCTAACGCCAAGCTTTCAAGTACACAATTAAAATCACGCTTACCTCTCAATAATAATAACCTAGAAGAGAGAATCACAGTCATATTAACATTGCATCAATCAGGGCATTGTCCCTAAATAACAAAGCCGACGCAGCTTTCGATGCACTAGCTAATTTATGTCTATTCATCTTCCAGGCCCGAGAGTAGACTGTAGTGTTTTTCTTTCGCCTGAATTGTTCAGTTCAAGATGGAAATGGAGTGTATGCAAGCCAAACTTGCTCTAGTACGAATTAGAAGCTCATGTCGCAACATAAAGGAGCCAAAATTCTGCGGGAGACGCGGTATGCTCGAGAGTACAGAGATCGAAAGCGAGAGAGCAAGCAGTAACTCCAGATAGCATCTAATGCCGCGCCTTGATCATCATTGAAGCGCTCGGGGTTTGCATCCATGTCGAGACTACAAAAACGTCAGTTATGCCTAGACTTTGACTAAAAAAACAACAGCTGCTGCTACTGCTACACGCTTGATTGTACTGCAATACGAAACCAACAAGCAACGCTTCAAAAATATTCTTGCATATATTCACTTTGCTCTTGAACGAAACGATTCAAGCCTCAAGACGACCATCTGGAAGTTAAGTTTAATTACACAAATTCATGGTCATTAAGTGCAGCGCAAAAGAAGCGTCTTCTCAAAGATCTACGTCCAGTATTTGGGATCCAGTAAAAGCAAGTCCACTATTTGAAGTGCTCTTCTGTTCAAGAGCTCAAGAAAGTGTAAAGTACACGAACGTCTTTTTCAAGACTTGCAGCAAATAAAATGAGAAAAGTTTCCGAGAAAAACGTTAAAACAAACGACGTCGTCAATGACGTTTCTGACTCGTAGACCAGTAAACTCCGAAGTATTTGATCATAGCGGTATTTAAACAGATAGCATTAGCGATAACTAGCCTGTCACAGAAGGCCGTGCGAAGAACCGGACTAAAGATGAGGCTGTCAGGTCGGTATTTCGGAGATGATATTTACAAGGAGCTCAAAAGAGAGCGGCAGGAGGCCTCAGAGTAGCAATAAAAAACCTTCACCGTACGCAGAACAGCTCCCTAACTCAGCCATTTAACCTCAACAATGCAGCCAATCGACGAGCACACACAAGCGGCTTCTTCAGGACACCATCTGTCTTTGGTGGACTTTCCTGGGTAAATTGAATTTCAAAAGGATAAACAAAATTGAAATAACTAGAATTAATGAGTATCTAGTTCACGAGTGACTACAAAAATAATTGTGCCCTCAATAAAAGCATTGTCACTATTCAAAGCTCGCGTCCTTCCCCTGAAAGAGAAAATAATCTTGCAGACATATTTTACAGTTAACACATGTGCCTGGATGCAAAATTAAGCAATTGTAACATGGCTACGCGTGAACCAATAATTACGGCCCGTAGGGACTCGACGGGTCAATTGTGAACTTCGAAAAAGTGAATACAAATACGTACGCGATCATACGTTTAAAACAAAATCCTCATCTCGCTAATTAGGAGCGCAACATTACCCCGACTCCATAATGTTACTCTCTGACCATCAGCAATTACATTATACGTTTAAAAAGCAAGCTAGTGACGGCACACAAGAGAGCATTGGAGGCTGGCAGGCACGTAAACCGTTGAGACGTCCGGGTGCCCGAGCCGTGCGTATGTATACGGTCTCCCACTCTGGTTCTTGCCCTCACCACCAAATAGGCAGACAACAATCAGAAAGTAGGGATCTCATTATAGTGAGATGCCTAGGTTACTCGACGCTAATTAATCGGCCGACGCACCTCAGCCAAGGCTGCCGCACTTCACTCACAAAAACCCGAACACCTCAAATTACAGCGCGCTGTAGCGGCGGCCTCTCCGCGTACGCACTACGACAGCTGAGGTCATGCATTTCATACGCTCCTACCCTAACTAATTTGGAGGAGTCAGTTTTTCAAATTTCATGAATGCCAACGCCGAATTAGTCATGTATATAAATTTCTGTTCGATGACAGCGATAAGCAAAATTTATCAGTTTCAAATTACTCAGATGCTTTATAAACTCCTCACACTTCTGTGGGTCTCTTCACCGCTACATTCAAGACTTGATGCCGTCTGGCTACTGGAGGACCATGAATCATAAGACACCGACACACTCGACCATCAGTACGGTAACAACTAGGTAGTAATTTACCATAACCCCTGCAAAAGCTGAGCTGTATGCTTCATACATTGAAACAATCAATTTCAGAATGCATATCCGTTAATAAATTGGTATTTTTTAAAAGCAGAAACACGAATGAAGTTTAACATGGACATAACACTCATCTTTACAGCAATTGCAGTTCAACAAATCCTCCGAAATTTTCGGCCATTGAAACATCCACTATTTGGATCATTCTTGGAACAATTTCTATCGAACCATGTTGCAACTGCTCGCTGCAATGGGAGACAGCAGGCGAGGAGAGACAAAATGTGAAGGCTATCATTTGAGCGATGATAAGATAAGATTAAGACAAGAGGAGAAGCACGAAATCATTTCCTACGAACTAGGTGTGGCCGGTGGAAGTTTCATCATGACATAAAACTACGAATGAAGGTATAACTGTGTCGTCTTATCTTACGATTTCGTTATACGAGTTTGATTCCGAGCTTAAAGCACTTCAAAGTTACGAGCCGTTTTAATGTGTTGAATCCATTACGTTAGAGCGATTCATACATACTCAAGACATAAATATAAAAAGGAACCAGTGATTTTCCACTCACACATCTGTCCACCGCGTAACAAAGGTGAGCTTCTCTAAGGTTAGGCTTCAATACTTAAAGTGCAATTAAAGCTTTTACCTAAACTGTCTTTAACCTAACACAATATGTTAAAATGGATTTTATCTTGATTTAACCCACAGTTTTTTTTAATATAAAATGTATATTTTCGTCGGTGCACAAATCCCTCCCCATTCAGTTCAGAACATCAAACGGAAGATGCTCGCTCACGTCACATCACACCCCACCAACCCAGCCACGTGGTGCCCGGGTCTTGCAAGCGCACGCATTTGGTTCAGACTTTCAGCAAAATTCACCACGCTCCCTAAACTATGTAAATAGATTAATGTGAATAACGAAACCAGTAATATACGAAAACGGGCTCATATAATTCTGTCTAAAGCAGACGAGTAGTTAGACAAGGAATTGCATTCGTTGAACATGGAAAAGCACTGACATTTAGACGTATAAAAATATGCCAAGTTACAGAAAAACCAACCATTCAAGAGAATGAACCTTGAATACCGCGAAAGAGAGAGAGAGGTACGCGATAAATATAAAGGAGTGAAGCACAATGATGACAGCACAGCTGCTCACTCGAGGTCACCGCAACAATAATTTGCGAACTACCTTTAAAGCAGCATAAAAGTACAGCTCAGGAAAATGTTCAGGGACGTGTTTACAGGACGAGGTTACAGAAAATGATCTAGGAACTCAATGAGATACGATCGATTCAATGCCCAGCATCGCATCAATATGATACCTTTTAAAAGGTATTTCAACAGCAAACAGAATCGTGTCACTATTCATAACGGACGTCAATAAAATGAAATACCTTAGAATTAAAGTAGTACAAAATAATTAAGAAAGATTTAGGAACAAGTTTACAGAAATTCCTCGAGTTTACCGAATAGGTACGCTAATAACATTCAGGAGACAAGCAACAAGCTCGAAACTGTACAAGAGAACTCTTTCCGAGCCTATCAATAGGTAACATGCTAGTGTTAAAAATAACGCCGATCTACTACCTTTCATTAATTATTTCATAACTATTCAAACAGCTGGGTGAATAACATGGAAATCAAATCAAAAAAATATTATTCAGTATACAAAAGTCAAAAATTTCCAAATTACTATAATCCATTCACCGCACAAAAATATTATTGCAAGTCAGCGCTCTTCATTTTCAAAGTGAAACAATCACAAAAAAAAATAGCATCAACACTATCCTTGCCAGAAACGAAGAGTCCCTTAACGACGACGGTCCATTCAGCGACAAAGCGACGAATGATGAAGCATTGAAAAAAATTATCCTACAAGGAAATCAACAATCAAAGTTGATTTTATTCCATCAGTTGCGTAATATCATTTGCATTCAATGCCGTCATGTTCCCAATCCGTGCAAGAGAGTAAGTGAGCAAGTTTCCTATATTTAGGACGATGTAGCTCAATTTAAGTAACCATGACCGGGAAAGTCGAAAATTCTATCAGGTTTCCCCAGACGGGCGTAGGGCACTTTAGCTAATCTGTTGACACAGTCCGCTACACGCGACAAGCGATACTGGGCAAGCGTCTCAAAAAGATGAAAGTAAAGAAAGCCACAACCCAGCAATTTAAATTTAAGTCGATTTCAAGATACGCCAGTTTTCTGTGAGAGGCAGAGAAGGTAAATAGGATAGAAAAGATCTCAAAACTGGAAGCATAGCTAGCGTCGCTGCGACTCCTCTGTGATGAGCTTGGAATGCGCCTGACGAACGTGTGAGCATGGTGACTACCGTTCCCTCCCACCGACTGGCCCTCACAGGACATGAGAATGTGATGTATCCTACGAGGAGCGCCAAGTTAGACAACGAGAATGTGAATTCCCTTCAATTTCTCAATGGTGGCCATGTATATTCGTGTGAAATATAAATTAACTGAAGAAACACAAGTCAGGCTTGATAGCACATATAACAAGACGTAGATCCGTTATCACAAATTTACCATCAATCACGGACACAGTACACTGCATCATGATCAGCTGATCTCTTCCCAACCCCTGTGCGCAAGCAATCTCCCACCTCCTCCCCAGCAAGACGGAGGCGGTTGACAGCTATTAATGTCAACAGCAGACAGTGCGGTACACTGGCGCCAAAACTTAAGATGTCCAGCCAATGACGAGACTTCCCGCGCGGCCGCGTGCTGGCTGCCGCACCCACGTGCTCCGCCGCCTGTTCGCACCCACTTCCCTCACGGCCTAATGCTCCAGTAATGCCAGACAGGCTCCCAAACTCCCCAATGGGAAGCTACACATAGAAAATATTGAATAAATTTACATGGTATATTAAACGTGTGCAATATAGATTAGTCCAGAAAAGGCTCTGACTACACTCCGACCGGAAACGCAAAGCATCTCACTCAAAGCAGCATGAACTCAGATTATCGATAAAAATTATGAACACCTGTTGATGTTACACAGTGACGGGATCTCCACATTACACATACGTATGACAATGACAAGAAAATTAAAAAAAATTATAATTTAAAACCTCAAACGTTCGACTACACGAAGTAAATTGTCCATACGAAACATTCGATAATTATCACCAGAAAAGACCCTATGCTATAAATTTTGGCTGACGAGAGAGACAACAATGGGCTGCAGCGTTTTACTGCAACCAAACGAACACAATAAGATCATAATTGCTCTCAGCCTTCGTGGAAATCATGGCTGGTGACAAATAAAATCCAACACTTCCAATATGATTATCTTCTAATAAAAATGATTAGGCGTGCACGAAAGCAGGTCTAGGCCTGACCTTACACTAGCCAACTATGGAACATAGTTATTAACGGTGACGCCGCGAAGCATGCATCAACCTCAAATTTGAAACGTTTAGAAACATTTACCACAAGTAATTGATATCAAATACAAGTTTACAATCAAATGAGGAATGACGAAGAACTGGGATCAGGATATAAACCACATGTGGGCCCGAATAAGCTACAAGGCTTCTAGGGCGCAAATTCAACTGCACAATGTCACTAAATCTTCTATTATACAAAAACTGATGGAATTGATCAAAGATGTAAGAGTAGCAGTCGAGCACACGCTACTCAAAGTTGCAGCAACGGAAAATTTCCCCGAGATCTACAACCGGACAGGACAAACTGCAGAGGCCTGTGCGCTGCCAGAGGGAAGTTATCCCAGGCCATGACCAATGGAGCACAATGGCGCCCGTGCCATCATCATGAGGACGGACTGCAAATGGCCGTGGTGCTCATGCACACCTGCACTAACATCATCGCACGCCCGTGTTCGGCTGGGACCCTCAATAATAACAGCCGGGTTTGAAAGAAACAGGAATAAATCGACACGAAATAAAAACGGTAATGAGCGATCGTTGTTTTATGAAATAAATTTATTGCTTTGAAGCATTAAAACTTAATATGACTACATATGTATACATATATGAGATATTAAAAAAAAAATCCCAATAATCTACTCCATTTTTAGTTCAGTTAAATTAAACACAAAATAGAAGTATATTTCCCAAGTAAAATCCAGCTGATCAACATCAACACTTCCTCATCCACAGCACGAAGTCTGTTTTCGATCAAACACAAACGCATTAAAACCCTTTAGAGACCGCAATCGCCTAACTGATGCGTACACCTAAGAATAATAAGACTTTGTTTCAGTAGACATACACAGATGATTTCGGCACGGCGAAATGATAGATTGTTGTACGTATACAGATCGGATTTTTTATACATCAATACGTTTATGGGACAAACCAATGACACTAGACACATAAATACGACATATGTGTAGTCCTCGAAGACTGGCACGTATTCGATTCAATTGCTGAGAATAATCAAGGATCGCGAGTGTTGGAGCTGATGGAAAGGCCGGCCGGCCCCGCAGGTGAGCGCGCGGTGTGGCGCATGACTCACGAGCGTCGCAACCGGACACCTCCCGCCTGTGTAAACGGACTTGCGACGCTGCCTGCTGTCTGTGCCTGCATGGGCACGGCCCGTTCCTCTCACACGTCCTCCTCTCCTGTCCTTCACCGTGCACTGACGTGCCATGATTGGAACCCAATGTGAAGTGGCATTTATGAGCATACGTAGAAGCACGTTGAAGTGAAAAATCAGGGGTAATTTATTGAAGTCTAAATTCACGCGATAATACATGAATTACTCGCACTCACTTCGGCAAGTTTTCAGTGAACAATCAGGTATCATTTGTTGAAATATCTACACGACGGCAAGTTCAAATGAATCGGATATCGTTTATAGAATTTTCCACTTAACGAGCGGCAGGTGCAAACTTCTCCAACGAAGCGAAAATAGTCAGATGGCATCTTGAAAAGCTGGGGGTCAAGGGCAAGGTTAATTATACCTTGAACTCCGTCCAATTCGAACAAGAAATGACCGTTTCTAATAGTTCCGAATACCTGATAAACGAAACTAAAACCGAGATTTCAGACATGAGAAACCTTTACGTCATTGACAGAGACGACATGTTTCTCTCCGTGTTTCATGAAAGATAATTTCAGACTAAGACGACGAATATTTTTCTAATTATTTAGTAATAAAAAATTGAAGTAATAATTACTATGAACATAGGAGATACACCGACAATGAATACACATGTACTTCAGTCAGATACGCTAAAAAATCTCAAGTATTACAGCGAAGAAGCAAAGCAAATACACCCAATGTGGGCTTCTACAAAAATGATCGACTTTGAACCCCTGAAATGCAATAAGTAAAAGCACAATGCGAACGCTGCCTTACAGAACTGAGGCTGGCTGCTATACGTTTACCAGACCAGCAGAAGCATCGGTGTGGTTGGTCACGTTGCCTTCTGCAGCGCAGAGCAACGGCCGAGCACGCCACCAATAGGCTTCAAGTGCTCTGCAACGCCGCCTAAATGCAGTCACTTGACTGAGTATAATCAGCTCGAGTGGAAGTCGGATGAAAGGTTTCAACTTTTAGGAGTTGAATCCACTTTTCAGGCGCACGTTAATATCTATGCATTCTTACTTCAGGGATATTGGTCACGTAACTCTGTTCGTATGCCACATGTAATGGTTATTTGGCCTACCCCGCGTTCAAAGCGACGGCATTCGAGAGTCCACCTAGACTGAGTTTCTGCAAATGTGAATTTCTGCAAATAGATTGTAATAAGTTGGAAGAACACTTAAAAAATATGAACATAAAATTTCGAGATTGTAAGAAAAGCGACCACTTCCACAAACGCCAAAAAAGCTAAGATTCTTCTGTAAAAGAAACGCAATAATTGAGCACGCTTTCCTATATCTTTGACAATTGTTGCATCATTTTGCCTAAGGTTTTAGCAGTGTGTCGGCTTAAAATGATATTAGCAGTTGCAAAACGTACGAAAAATTGAGAAATGAACAAGACAAAATGAGTGCTAGCACTTTAATAGAGCATGCAGATTGGTCGCGCCGAACGGAAACGAAACGCAAAAAGCGGAATGATGAAGCATTTCTACCTAAACTACTGGAAATTCCTACTATACCATCGTACAACACGCGTTAATGATGAGGTGAGCAACACCACATCCCCATGATATGAAGATTTCATTTTCTATACTACACTTTGATTCCTTGATTATTAGTTAGTTTAAAGCTCCCTGTTCCCGTAAAATATAATCCATAGAGAGAAGGAGGGACCATTTAGTATGGACTGTAGAACACTTGACATCTATGCACAAGTGTGTTTCCACACCTGATTCCCTAAGCATTGAAACAGCAAGTTGAAAAGAAAGAGGAAGAAAAAGACAAAGAGATAGCGAAAAAGGAATGAAAAAAAGAAACAAAGAGGGCACAAAAGACTGAAGTCTCGAAGGCTTATCGATAGCTGAAGTACTGCACTCTATTCATGCGTTAATTAAATAGAAGTTTAGTTTTGAGGACCATAAGTGAAAGCTGGATTTGCTAGTAAGAATCGATGGTGCAGTTTTTTATGCTTTGGATTTTTCGAGACTCAACGTGTCAGTCAGTCTACATTCATTTAAATTATCTAGCCTTACGCTACCCACCAAATGCTGAAGAACTGATTTAAAGCAAAAAATAATGGTCAATGAATATTGTCCGCCCCTATGTGTTATTCAAATTCTGTAGAAGACATGAATCCTACAATTAGTGATAATATATCCAAAAGGGAAATGAAGTCCCTTCCATTTACGAAAGGTATCACCGAATCAAAATCGACGTGGTAAAAAAACACGAAATATAAACCGAAAATTAACTTTGATGCCCCCGGATGAATTCATCACCTTGTAGAATGGAATAGAACATAAAGCCATCATAATTTTCTATCTGTAGCTTAAAAACTAGAAATTGGAAACAATACCAGTCTAAAAAATATATGCTACACACAAATTATTCCATTTTCAAAATCAATGGCGATATATAGAACCGTCACAGAAGAACGAAACGTTGAACTAGTCTCCGCGAGACGGTTCCGACTTGATGCGTCAGTTCGTACGACATGCTTATTTTCGTTGTCACTCTGCCAATATTTGAGAGCCAATGCATCGCTTGGGCAGTTTTTCAGTCTAAAGAGGGTACATGTCCAAGAACTATTCGATAGTACTTGATTAATGGGAGAAGAGCAAGAGCAGTACATGAGTGAAGCGACGACACAGATTCAGTTTGTTGATACGAACGCTCTCTTCTCGCGTTACTGGTTTTCTGGTGTGCAAAACAGATACAATTCCTCTCCATTGACGTATAAGCAAATATTTCCCTCGTGATAGTCAACTGAAGTCCAAGTAATTCCGTAGGTGCAATTGAAACACTTTTACCAGAATCCAAAATACGCGTGGACGCGACAGCGTGACTTCCATCATTTCCGCCTGAGGTTGCTCAAGAGGAAACCCGGCCTCAGCACACGTACACCTAGTGCACTGCTCATCAGGTCTTAGCTTATGGTCATAAAGTAACAATATTTACCCAAAGTGAACATAAAAGGTGCAGAGTACCAAGCGTGAGGTAAACTATGACAAAATTTATCCTGAACTTTGCCGTAGCGATGCATGTCCACAGTGAACAGAAGATTTAGTTTCCACATCTTACGGAAGTTCAGGTTCTCAAATTAATTCATATCAAGAGTAATTTGCTCAATTTGACTTTCGATGGAAGATGATCTATTAATTCGAATCAAAGAAGGTTCATTTTTAATGAAGTTAAACAAGCTTTTGAATATTATATAATGACACAAAATTTCCTCAGTCCCCAAGCCTGAAAGTGCGCCCCTTTCATAAGCCGTAAATTTCTTAATTAAGGGTGTACTCTGATTTCAGCAGAAGAGTGGCAGACAAATGACCAAACTGAGCGAAATTAACATGGATCAACTGGTAATGAAATCAGACTGATTTAGTGAAGATGGACTTCTCTCGAAGAGTGAGCAAGAGGCCAACGGAAATGCACAAGAAGAAGAGAAAAAAGCCAGCTTCCCAGAGTGCATGACACACATGTTTGGATAGCGGGGATTGCGTGAGGGGAGGGGGTACACACTGGGAGAGGGGAGGGAACTCGCAGGGAACACTAAGGCAAACAAAGGGGGCGGCCTAACGCGTGGTTACGCCACACTACCACACTAACTCACGAACACACACAGTAAATACGAGACTCGCGGAGACACGCCATGAGTCGAGTCACTTCTACCCTCACGAACGTAATTACAATCACACTCGAGTCAGAACGTACATAAGCCGTGTTCATTTAATGACACTAAATAATTCTAATTTAAAAAGTAAAAAATCCAAGCAAAGAATACATTTGTCTGAACATCACTTAGAACTATACGAAAACAGCTGTAGCTATGGTTCAACACGACTACACAGCGACGCCACCACTCGGGTCATGCAGTAACAAGAGCAAGCTCAAATTTTGCATTCTCCAGACTGACATTTATCGGGAGCAGGTTCGCTCTCAAGGGTCCATGCCGCTCTCAGTCATAGTAAATTACGGTGCTTGCGCTATCTGGCGTCACCATTGAAGCTCTTAGCGGCCAGATGCAATCTCAGCTCACTAACAAACGCCCCCAGTGCAGGAGGCAACTAACGCCAAGAATAGGCGAGACAGAACCAAAGGCCTCCTCACTGACGCTAAAAATGGCATTATTTACAAGTCGTAAACAAACTGTCGCTGAAACCCTTCCGATACACACCAGACTCGCTCAACTTTCCGCGCCCTCGCCTCAAATTATGACTAGTTGGTCTTCTTGATATTTAAACGGTGTTCCGGTGAGAGCTCCCATACACAGAGATAGATACATATGGGAGTAATTTTTCACTTTTCGAAATAGAAATTAGAAAAGCATAGAGCACAACACCGCATAAAGAGTCTAATACATAATTTGAAATAAATAAATAACACTCGAAAGAGAAATTCTGAAAGAACTTAGGTTTGAACGATAACTTCCAAGTCAAATTCTTATATTTCTTCATTCTTGCTTCGAATAACAGGATCAAGGAACACGTGCTACAATTCTTACCATGAAAACGAATGAACTTTAACCAAGCTAATATTCTAAACGAAATTATCACAGTGAACTTAGTTTCTTCACGTTAACCGCCTCCCCGTTCCACATCTGACATGCATAAAGAGGGACCAAATGAACGATTCTTCATTAACCAATCAAAAACTAATTTACAGAGAAACATTTCTTCTCCAATATTGTATATTGGTTCATAATTTTTATTTATTTATTGTTAATGGCTTAACTTCGTCACTTACGAGAAGACATGATTAAGTGGTATATACTTTGTATGTGACCGAGTTTGGAATAAACTATTTTTCTTTTTTTTTTCTTTCTTTTTCTTCATTATTACTAGAGCTTATATCAGTCACGTTTTCGTTCCTCCTGATTCTCAAGCAAACGAATACCAAGCGCAAGTTTCTGATGAAGTAATACGGCACTGTGAATACGTTATGTTGTTACAGAGTTTCCCGCGCTAACATACGATGACGGTTGCCCTGAGGAAATTGGAGGGAGCGCAGCAGCCGTATGACGTCACCCCACACGATCCGGTGACCGCACCTTCCACCTCCAGTGATTGTTTACAGCCCTACAGAATTCACAAGCCCAAGTTGGACCTGTCCCTTCACATCAACAAGTCGTGCAATGTGATGCTGCACCACACCGTAGAAATCGTAAAACACTCTTCCGAATTTCAGAATCGTCATCAAAACCCAGGACGGACAAGATAACGGCAAACGTCGTTAAAATTACTTAAGTGGGGTCACCTATTCAGAACTTTTATGCGAATAGAACCAAGTAGACAAGAACTCTGACGTTGAATAACTACAGTTGCTCCACGCTAGCAGCTCCGCAGCAAATGGCGGCCGTAACGGATATGCCACTTTGAGAACGACGTCGCATGAATAATTTAGCGCAAAAAATATCAACGAATTATTGTAAGCTGATAGCGCCCCTGAAAGAATTATCACGTGCAAGGCTAACGAACAGGGAAGCTAACAGAAATCCAAGAGAATAAAAAAACGGACCTTGACAGGTTGCACGGTGGCAAACTAGGTATTAACTAAGCGAAGCGAGCTTAGCAACGCTTCCACACGTATCACAAAGAAAAGGACATACAAAATCTCACTCTACACATGAATAAATTACAATGACGCAGATAACACGTACACGTTTTTCCCCAAAGAAATCGCCTCTCATTCTCTCTCGAGAGCCACCAGTGATATTGTAAGCGTTAAGTAGATCAGGTTCGAGGAGTCAATCAAGTAAATGTTGAATTGCAATCGCGAAGACAAAGAAGTATCGAGCTGACTTTATATTCGAGTGAACCATTTTGCAACTCGAAAACGTGGTAGCCTTCACTCAACACATGAAGCATACTAACAAGGCTTTACAGAACTGAAGCACTCAGTAGAGCCCGAGTTAGAAAAAGAGAATTCAGGGCAAGCACATGAAATTGCGCATCGCGAAATCGAAGTAAAGTGTTCACATCAGCTCACTTCTGACTCCAATACTCTTGTAACAGAAAACAGAGATTCAAAATGCAAAGGTGGAGCTGCTCGATTCGGAGCTCAGTAACATGGAGGGGCTGAGTTGAGCCGCCGAAAGTCGCACAGACACGGAGGGAGGGAGGAGGAGCAAGAGGTTGCTGGCTCTTGAGCCTCGTCAAGGTCACACGAGCGACTCGAGTCAGAAGAGGAACTTTTCCACTGCTGTCGCGAACGAGGAACGTAAGGAATGTTGCTCCTAAACGCCATGCCCTTTACAAATTCCACACAGGAAAACCTTATTAATCCATTAAACGCTCCGTAAGCACGCCACGCACACGATATGCAAAGCTGGTGCACCAATTGCACCGACATGAGCCAGTTCCAGTCTTCCCTTTCCAGCTTTTAAATAGCTTCAGCATTCCGACAGGTAATAAAACAATTGAACCACTCCATGGGAAACATTCCTGGGAATCAATGCCAGGGCAACTTCTGATCAATTCAGTGGCTACATTCACCGACGAAATTTGAACACGGAAGCATAGTGGAGGAATGATCGAAATCCTGTACGCGGACGCAGGAGCTGACGACACAGGAATGCCACGCAATTACCTCTAGCCAAGTAATTGAAGAAGTATTATGTGGAGTTTAGTTTGCTGCAAGCTCATGTACTCATAAATTATTAGGGACCTTTGTGTAGAAGCATAACCGCACTCGTCAATTCCTGTCATACATAATTCAAGATATTATTGTCCATTTTATTTTGACTTTGAATCGAAAATGCGAAAAATCAGTACACAGAGTAGCATCTGCAAGCGACTGCTGGTCACTTGTCTAAATCCATATTCAATTTCTTGTTCAACGTGCAGGACCAAGTCAGCACACCGTTCCAAGACGAGGGCAGCATGTAATTCACTACTCAAATAGAGCACGGGCCCACGCTACTGCACTCACAACGCACCAGACTTGTGCGGCCTGCTAGTCTCAACAGCTCGCATTATGCACCATCCTTGGACAACAACAGCCTGTTCTCATTACGTGTGCTCGTGTTGTCGTTCAGGGAAAATTTCCATGATTTGCTACTAGCGAGTCGAACAAAGAAGCATAACGTGGTCATGTTGCAACAAAAAACGTAGGAAAATAGCTGCGTTCCTAAAAGATAGGGCTCGATTCAAATAATAATATATGTCTATACATTTTAGGTTTCCTAGACATGTCACTAAATATGTCGCGCTATCGATTCGTAATTTTTTTTACCATGAATTATTACATTTTTTTCCGTCAAAACAAAATTTAACGAAACCACAACTCAAACAATCAGAAACGTATGCGACTAGCAATAAGTTTTGAACATTTTAGTGGGATGCTTTCCTATTTATTTCACTGCGTAATCACTTAAGAGCTTCAGTGGGGAAGTTTAGCACCACAAAAGGGTTTCGAAGGCTGTACCAAACCTAAGTAACCAAGAAATCGTCAATACAGACAACTCGCTTCCAAGTTGGAGAAGCTGGCGGTCAACGGCCTCACGGCTCCACAAATGCACAGCGCATTCATATAAAATAAAGTGGAACGCGTCTCCTGACGTGGACGCATGTTTTCAAATGTTTCCAAGTACAAATCAGACAAATTTTTTGCAAAGGCAAGCAAAAAGAAGAAAAAAAGAAGAAGAAGGTGATAGAAGTAGGTAAGCACACAGCGCACCTTAAGCGAGTTATCAGGACAGGATATCCGCAGCGGCAGCACCAGGCCAAAACAAGGCGCTAAAAACGAGGCTATCACGGGTGCGACAGGCACTCGTGGAAAAACTGAAGCTCTTCTACACGAAGATACCTGCTACAGACGCACGGGCTACCGCACAGATGAATACGCTGGCAATAATTTGGACTACATACCTATAGTTCTTAGGGCTCTTCAGCTAAAATCATACTTGCGATAGGACAACATCGAGCTTTGAACAATGAATCAGCTGCAGTTTGAAGCATACTAGCAATAAGACAAACTAGCGAAAAACTAGCAGTAAGTTTTGAAACTGCCTATTATTAAGCTATGTCACTCATCGAACTCAGCATGTCAGAACAGGTAACTCACTTGCACAATAAAGTTAACCAAATTTAATGACAAGTAAATGGAGCTTACCGTCGCACTTATTTTTTCTTCTTAACAAGCGTTGAGCAAATGGCCGTAACAGTATAAAGACGACCTCAATAAAAAAGAGGAAATTGAAATCTAGTCAAGAATGTAATGAAAATTTGATATCATAGATTCTCACAACCAGCACTCGTGAATTAGCCGTGGGCAGCACATTGGGCGTCCGATGGTATTCACGTGCTCCTGAGACGCTGCCTCGGCTTGAAACCTTAGAATTTTATGAATGCATCTGAAAAGAACGCTAGAGCCACGTGGAGATGCATCAAATGACAGTCACTTGCACTGCAGAATAATAGCTCCGTTATATCTTGAATAAATTAGAAAAAACCTCAATAGAATTGCAATAACCAACATAAACTAATGTTAAAAGCCCCTTTGAAGGGTACGAAACAAAGCATTCTAAAGAATTTTTTAAATAACGAATGGATTTTGAAGACGTTTACTTCCAATTTGGTAAAAGAAAGAAATGAAACTAACCGATGACTCGAGAAATACAATGGTAGAACATCTGAACAATACGCACCTGCACATCCGTCACGGAAACGGCCCTTAACTCGGTTCTTTTTCAAAGGACGGAAGTGACGTAAGCCTTGAGAGTATAATTCTCCTCATACTCGAAAGTTCTCTAAAGCCAGAGCCATATAATTATTAAGCAATATGGACACCGACGTCAGACGTTAACAGCAAGCGGTTTCAGTACGAAGTTAGCATATGAAATTAATACATCCTGGATCCTACTTTATACTCATAAACTACAAAACAACACGTGACCCATTGGGTCAAATAAAATTTATCAAATCAATCCGTATCCAGAAATATATCCTATGCAGTTAAGTCGGTACCCACAATACAGGATTAAACGAAGAGTATAAATTTCGAATATCTCAGAGCCGACAGACAAACGATTCTGCCCTCTTTCCTATTCCCGTACCTACTCTACTAACTTGCCCGACTTGAATTCGTTTCTTTTACATGATATAAGTTTATATTTTCTCTTCTGTGCACAGTTTCAAGCAAGCAAACGACCAGAGTTTTAGTAGTATACTAGATAAATAGATTTTTACGATAGATTGCACAAGCAGGCTTTATGAAAAATTTCCGACGAAAATTAGGATTAAAGAGTAGGTCTGAATAGACAATTTAAAATTAAATCGGTTGTGGTATCGGCATTGAAATGATAAATTGTTATCGGATGCGCTATTTTGTATCGGTATTACTGGTGTCGTACAAATATGGCAAGGAATTAATTTTTTTTTAGAAGTCTTGTTTAAATTCCCCTTGAAGGCTCTATCGTGAGAAGAGTAAAGAAACGTAGGTGATTAGGCCTAAATTTTTACTGAAAAAGTAAAAAGTGGCTAGCGCGGTTTAAAAGAGCGACCTGAGACGTGCATCTTTCCACCGCGTCTCTGAAAATATAGAACCGCCAACAACACGTTATGATAAATCCCTCTGAATTTACAAGTCATCAATTGCTGGGTCCCAAATAAACGCTTGGTAACTGCTAGAATGAGAAGGACATTAGACGACACCAAAGCAAGAAGCGGCAGAGGGGGGGAGGCCGAGCTGAGAGTACAAGCATATGGCCATGTTGGGGATCACGAGAGAAAGCTGCGAGACACCGCCCTCGCTGCTGCCTGCGCCTCGCTCGCTGCTCTCCTCCCTGCTTCAGACCTCCTTTAGCCGCTACAAACCGCAATACGAACGGTCATGTCTCATGGCAAAACAGAGATGTGGTTCACAGTATAAAATTGGTTGGTCGATTAGCGATCGAAAATTTGGATTTGAGGAACACATTAAGCGAAATCGAGTATCACGCGAACTAACGTTGATTTCGCTCAACTTATATTTATCTAAAAGATACTAGGCGCGATGTTATTTGAGCAAATTTCTCACACGTTAGGTAATAAAATAAGTTTTTATTGCGCTGTACCAAAACGTAAGCTAGCACGTCACACGGGACCGCTGATACGGTGATAAAAAAGTACAAAACCAATCAACGGAGACTACGATAAAATATTTATCTGGCTCAAAGTAAAACGGAAATGCGTAACATGCACATTCAGGTCGTCATCGTTATTTATTCAACCATTAAACAACGCGACGACCTCACTGCCCTTCACCTGCACACGCCAGTTTCCATACATTAGACTGGGGCCGAAATCATTGCACAGCCGATTGTTCTATAGAAAAAGTTATCGATGACACCACCTCTCTTTCACGCATCTCCTAACGAGACCGCCAAAATCATTTATTTTCCTGTGTGATATTGTAATTGGCAAATGGACTCGAGCGTTATTTTAGATACATGTTTATACCAATATTGCTATGCGTTTTCAAGCACTGGGACTACCCCGATACCTGCCTGTATTGACTAAAAACAGTTGTTTTTTAAATGTCTAGGTGTGGACATCTGCTACTCGACTAACATTGACGTCGGCACGAGTCCGGAACAGAGCATCTATAGTGGAGACAATTTTAACTTCGAACAACCTCACTAGAGAAAACCATCAATTCAAGTTGGAGGCGACGTATAATTCCCGTGAAAATGAAGGCAGCTCACAGATGTGAGCAGTCGCGTTATCAGCAGCGCAGGTGTGAGACCCTTGGTAAATAAGACGGGTGTCAGTTCCAGCATCGACTGACTCCATCTACTTGCAAGGGACAGCAGCGGTGAGTCAGAGTCCAGGCGGCGTCATGAGTCACTGAGCATCGTGACTCAGTCTTAATCAAAATTAAACACGGAGCGATCAATGTAAGCTCATTGAATACTGCAAGGACGTACAGTAACCATTCGCTTAACTCCCCTCGGTAACATCAGTAAGGAGTGGATCTCTAGCTGGAAGAAAGTATGATGCTCGTACAGCTTGAGTGAGGAACACCGTCTGGTAATACCTAAGCGTCTGATTATAATGTTACTAACATTCGCATACGACTAGGCGCTCAAATGAGCAAGTTAACAAGCGATATAAGCTAAACCAAAGGGAACGAGAAAGCCCTGGCATCACACACAAGGTGGATGTGCTCATCGATCGATCCCGAATTCATCAGCAATTAAATGGTACTCAACAGTATACGAGGTGCACAAAAATTATCCCTAACAGAGCGAGACGTGCAATGAGCAAGCGCTCTATACGTGTTGTTGACAACGAATTACGTTCCTTTCATACTTTAGCATTCCAAGAGAGGATGTTGGTGGGCTTGGGTAGTGGAGGGGACTGTCATGAAATGTTTCGTGCAATGGAAACTTTTCAAGATACAGATACGAGAAAAAACAGAGAAGTAAAGATGAAAACTAAACCTCACATCAAACAATTCTTCTCCTGATGATGAATGATTTGGTCCAATAGAAGTCCTTCAGTATGAGAACTATACAGTTGACACCTGGTGCTCAAAGAATTCAAAGTTATGTTAATTCTAGCAACAGGAGACTAAACCCAAAATGAGCATCATTTGAAAATAAGATAGATGACTTCACATATTAAACGTCATGAAACTGAAAAAAATAATTTGGTCTACAAGAAATGCAACACCATTGCCTGCTTATTGAAAGTTGTAACAATTATAATACACAAAAATTAACTCATCAACAAAAAGTAAAATGACTGATCCATCTAAGCAACTTCCCCAAAACAGTTCTACCATCATAGATGATATTAGATGGTAGAAGATAAATATAATTAACAGTTCCTGACCTTTTCATTTTGAGAGGCACAAAAAATTAGTAGTTAGAGAGCACCTATGAATTTTCCTAACATTATATTCAACGAGTTACAACAAACAAACAGGCCGAAACTCAATGACATATAATATATACCTCATATTTAATGGAAGAATCATTCTGTAAATGTAGGACTTCTTACCTGGCAAACTTACACCCTTATCATAATGGCCTACCCTTATCATAATGGCCTACCCTCATCATAATGGCCTACCCTTATCATAATGGCCTACCCTTATCATAATGGTCAGACTGCAGTGAGTCACACAACAATAAATAAGAATTTCTCTGAGCTCTTAGATGACCAAAAGATCTCAGGTCTACGGGTCAAATCTACAACTCATACCTATAAGCTCTGAGGAAACCTGCAGATTATTTCAGTAAATAGTTATCAATTCTTCCCATTAATAGCAAATTTTATGTGGACTATCAACACAATCAATAATAAGTAACTTTATTCTTCAAATTATTATGAACTCATCATTTGTAAAGAAATGAATGGATATTAAATGAATCAAGTAGGTTTAAATTTTCTTTAAAACGTTTTTCACAAACATTAAATATATCCCCAGTACTTCTAAAAGGGTTTTTAAATATAATAATGTGAAAATAATATGGAAGATATTCTAAAGAGATTGACATTTTTACCATTCTACACTTGGAGGAGCTCTATATTTTCCTCAATAAAGATTCATCTAAATACCAGAAATAAGCCTGACATTTATATTTTATTTGTAGTAACATAGACTGCAGTGCTTCAGAGACTCAGACTACCATGTTGCACTGAGAGAAGGGACCATTATCCACTCCAGGGAACCTGTGCATCAGGTGTGTTCCTAAATAGGACCCTCTATAGATAGAAACAGCAAGTTGAAAATGATGAAAGAAGTAAAGTGAGAGCAAAAAATGCAAAAATAATAAGAAGCAAAGTGGGTCCCTTAGCCTATCTCTATCTACATCTCAAGTAACCTTAACANGACAAACCTGACTCATTTGATTATCTTACTATATCTGAGGGGTGTTCTTGTTTAAACACCAAGGTCCTGCATACTGGTCATTGATGTGTTCATTGCTATGCAAAATTAGCATTTATCACAAATAGGTGTGGCTACAAACATAATCAATTAGTTGAACCAATGTTCATGGAATTATAAGAAACATTATTGGAATTGACATGCATCAGTGAAGTTTGAATCAGCATACAAGTTAATTTAATGTGGCCATATCAAAGTGGTAGCAGATCAAGTGAGATAACCAATCTGAATTTGGTATTTAAACTTATAATTCAAAATTTTCCATATTTAGATCTGTTGATAATTAGAATAGAATACTTATTCTTCACATTAAGATGTTGCACCACCAAGATAGCCAATATTTGAATGATATTACAGGTGATGATGTTTAGTTGTACTTTTGTCCAATCCCAATCTAAATGAACACATGCCAAGATGAATGAGTAGCATTAGATCAGAAACATAAAACCAAGGATGGGGATTAAAAATACTTTTTGGCACTACTTCACCTAATAATGGATATTCATTACATTTATGGCTCACTAATACTTGTATTTCTCACAGTAATGTTACTACAAAACAATTTAAAAATGGACCAAAGCATTATAAGTATCAAAAACAAATAATTCTCCATTTCAACAGATGCCAAACCAAGAGCATAAAAGCTCTAAATTTATGTAGTACTTCTTCTCAAAATGAAGTACCTGAAGCAAACACCATGTATTATAATCAATAGTTCCAACTATCAGCTGCATTTGCAGAAAGTATGATGCTTAAAACTGAATAGAGCAAACAGAAACCAAAAAAAATCATTTTTCAACTTCTATATTGTAATGCCAAAAAATACATCTAATTAGAAACAACAAAATGAAAAAATTCAATAGAAATTTCGAAATATGACAATTATTGAGAGAATCAATAATAAGAAAAGAATAAATCATAAAGCCATGTTTATACTCTTCATACTGAGAGAACCTAGAGTTTACCAGCAAAACTTCCCACAGTCCTGGCTGTTGCATTTTATTCATGACTGAAAAAACATTCATGGCATAAAATTCAGCAATGAAAATACAAAAGTGAGCATTTCTTTATCTCATTTCTACAATTTTTTGTTTCCAAGTGTAAATTTGGGATACCACAGAATCTTCTTGTTTTATTTAACATTAAAAATTGCTTAAGCTGCCACAAATTATACTCAAACTAAAGAATTATGTTCAAATGCTTTAGCAGAATCACATTCTTATCTGAAGATTCCACATTCAGACATCTTGAATGCCAAAACAATTTAGGATAATATAAAGAAAAATATTGCCAAAGCAATGATTCAAGAATATTTCATGCATTAATGAGGGAAATGTTGAAACCATTTCCTCTATGCCTGCTACTAGGTTTTCATTGAATAATTAGCAACCCCACTGAGGAAATGCATGCAAAAATTGCCCATAGTAGAACTTGGGGTCCCATTGGCAGAGAGCATTAGAGGACTGCTGGTGGTTCCATAAACTTATAAAAAATATGAAAATTTATTCAAAAAATATAACTAAATGAAAAAGGAACACAGCTGCTGGTTTACTGTAACATTGAAATCCTAGTTGAAGTGAGTTAGCACTTTAATACAAGTTCATACACACCCTCACATCATCAAAACATTTGTGCACTTTTATGCAATCTGAGGGTTATTGATTAGGCAAATGAGGCAAGTCTGGACCATGTTCAAGTGTAATTGGGCCTTCAATTAAGTTACAACTCCAAACAAATAATTTTGAATGTGCACGTGTTCATAAATTAAGTGTACTCACATAAATCAGTCCAGAGTAGTAACGCTCCTTGAGGTTGTGGAGCACAGACGCCTCATTGAGGCAAGTGAGTTCTGCCATGTCCTCAACTTTGTTGAACTTGGGAGGGTTCATTTTTTGTATATCATCTTTGACGACTCGAACCCTCTTTCCAGTGTCGGCGATTTCGACCTCCACTTCATCTCCAACCTCGCCTTTGATGCTGGCAGCCACGAAGCCATGCTCGTTGTGGGGTATCCAAACCAGGCGTCTTTGCGTCCATTCGGCCTGCGAAGCTGGGTCTTCGAGACCATCTTTAGTCACCATCAAATACTTCAACTCGGGATCGTTCATATCTATATCTGCGGCCATCTTGGTAAAAGGCTCTTATCCAATCCACTCAGTACAGATAAAAGCCAGAAAAGGGTTACAACCCTTCACAAATGAAGCGTGAAAAATTGAACAGTTTAAGTAAAACGTTCGAAAGCCATGAATTCCATTAAAACAGATTTCGCGATAGAACAGCAACGCCGCGTAAGTTGCACTAACGTTCCTTCACCTGCGAGAGCTACTCCCGTACTGGTCACAGTCGCCGCTCTGGCCGGTATAAAAGCATGTCAGGATTCAAACGACATACACAAAAACTACTGAAACTATGTTTCTTTAAACTGAAACATTGTTTGAAAGTTCTTTCTAGATCCTCGTTCACAAGTTTTCACAACGATTTATTTTAAAGTTAAAGTTCAAACACCAGTAAAAATTAAATTTTATTACTACTTGGCATCTCATTAGATGTCAGAAAGTCTTTTGGATCACCTGTCACGAAAACTGCAACATTGGATAAATAACGCTTAGAAAAATAGTGAATTTCTGGGAATATTAAATTTGTTGAAAATGTATAGCAGATTAAAATAAAAATTAGAATGGATCACAAGCGCATAATCAAAATGCATCTGCTCGAATGATATCATATATAAGCTGGAAGAAAAGACCTTGGAATGAGTCATATGTTCAAACAGCAGGGCAGAAAAAGAATAAAGTAATATTAAATCTTTGCATTCTCCTTAACATTTGAAAAATGGTCGTAGATAAATTTATCCTTTTACTTAGAAACTTACCAAACAAGGCAACCAACATTCAATTTGAGATGAAAGAGTCGTGCGTGGTGAGCTTACAAGCCCAGACAGAACTCACTCATTTCTCTCTTCATTAAAGTAGTCACAATTCTTCTCTCTCTTAAAACAGGTCAATGGAGAAACCAAGGCTCTTCAGGGCTGTACCCAGCGCATGCACTTACGAATTCTCTTTCAATTTATAGCGATAGGCTTGTAAATTTACACTCTTGAGAGGGTAGGAAACTCACCTCTCTTCCTGTTTAGCCATCCAACATTCAGTCTGTTTTCGACTAGTTCAAAGTAGATTTACGATTGAAAATATTACTAATAAAAAATCGTAAATCTAAAAAATACTCTTCAATAGGCGAAGTAATGTCAAGAAACACATTTTAACTCCCGCATTTGGCTTTTTGATTTAAATTTACCACTGTTCTTCACCCTCTCCATGTACATGTATTATTAACACCTGAATTTGAAGAGTTTTCTTACACATTTATCTTCTGCTTCACCTCATATAGCTCAACCGCGTTCTTTCAAAGCTCTGTCAACCACGTTGTTCCAACTGTACTTTTCATTTAGAAAATAATTATGAAATACTCCTACGAATTTCAAGTCTAGGGCATCGTGAGACCGATCTATAGACCTGTAATTGAACAATTTTAAAAATGTATTACTGCAAGTGATATATCATTTAAAAGATAATACAAGTATAGATTTCTAATACTATTATAATACAATGGACAGTTTTATATACAGCTACCTCTGGACGCGAATGAGTTCTACGACTTCTAGGACATCCCACTCTGGTTTCCCTGCAGAACGTATAAATCTTTCGCCTTTCTAGGGCATCCTACGGGACCGTATGCAAAGCGAACATATACCAGTCCATATCGTAGGTCTACAATAGCTGACGCAGGTTTTCTGACTATTCTTGAAGATGTGGGTCACACGGGCAATTTCTAAAGAGTTTGAGAAAACGACCAATACAAGACAAAAACTAATTATCTCTACAAATGCTAGAGATATTAAATCAGCTATGCATTTCAATGCTTTAGCAGGGAATGATTTCAATCCACTTGATTTATTTTTCAAGGGTATTCATGATGTCGAGCACATCGAAAGCATCAGTAGGTACGAGGATGAATGAATTAGTTTCATGAATGTGCTTAATGTATTTTAATCGTTGGGTTGAATCTGTGGTAATATTATCGACAATGTTTTCACCCATGATAACAAAAACTTCTTCGTTGAACAGATTTGCTACGTCCTGTTATCCGCTATGGGTTACACTATTCTGAGAAATAGATTAAATTTTGTTTGCCGTAAGTTTTTCGGTTGGTAAATTGAACTTAGCTGGGGCCTAATTTTTTTAATGCCATTCTTAAATTGGGAAAATGTGAGCGTAAAGTAATTTTTCTTTTGAATTTTAATTGATTCATTACATAATTTCTGAACCTGTTGCTTACAGATGAAGTTATTTCCCCTTCGTGAAGTAATACAAGGGGCGCATCTTGTTTTTCATTGATATTGATGTTGCGAGTACCTAAATTGCCTGTTTTTAGAGGCAATTGTGAGTATAACGAGAGGACAGCGGTGATTGATTATACGCAGAGTGGATAATATTAGTTAGATTTCCTAATTGTCAATATTTGTAGCATAAATTGTTTCTTTCTTAACGATTAGTGAAGAAATTGATCCATTATCATAATGCGCATTGCTCGTAAGAAAGACTCATTTATTCCTCAGTACAACTTTGAACTCGCATCACCTCATCAATATGCATCTACCAGAAACTAGATAGTGCAAATCGTTCGGCCGTACTACAACTTTAATTTAAAATATAAATGTCTCATTCTGCACAATTTGTAACAAGTTGAACTATCTTACGTATCAGAAAATCAAGGTTGTCCGTTCAAAAATTCAAAAATGCACGTTTTGATCTTGAAGAGATATGCTAAAAAAATTACGCGATGATTTTGGTTAATTTTAACTTCTGGTACCTATCTCCGAATTAGGATTCACAATTAGAAGTTTCAATTCGACTTCCACACTTAATTTTAAGGCTGTAGTCTTACTGTTTGAAACCCCGATTGTACCATGCTTTGTATGCGACTAATTTCTAAATAAACTATTTTTCTTTCATTGAATCTAAATAGGGCTTCATGGTGTAATGTTAAGCGTGATGGCCTCACAGCCGAAAGGACCAGGCTTCGAACCTCGGCTCAGGTGAGGCATTTTACGTGACCGCGGAGTACTTCCCTTGGAAAAGGAAGTTTGAACCATACATTCCTCACATCCCCCACCACATCAGTAGTTGTGAGGCATTAAAACTCAACGGTAAAACGTGTTGGAATAAATAAAGATTCTATCCATGGTATTTATAAGTTTCAGCCAGCGTCTCATTGCAAGCATTGAACATGTTCTTTTTAACCAGAAACACTGAAAAATGGTCGGATAAATTAAAAGTTTAAATTATTTAGAAAAAAATTATTTAAATCTGTTACAACTAAACTGTCAATTGGTGCAGCTGTCTAATGAAACGCGTGTATGCTTAGTGATTAATGGAAGAAGTGATTTCGAGTGCATAGCATTAAAAAATTGGAGTCAGGTTCAGGGTTTTAAAGATTGGACAGATTATAGTTAAAGTCAACGGAAACTATAATTTCGCTATATAGTGATTTATTAAACAGTGATAAAATACGGTTGAGTTCATTCAAGAAAGGTAACTGGCACCCTGAAGGGCCCTTTAAATAGTTCCTACAATAAGCAACCAATAACGCGCTTGCCATTTTTCAATAGCTCGATAAATAGAGTTTCAATGAGATCGAGGTTCAGAGTTGCATTCGAATGACTACGGAATTCATTGGTTCAGATGTCTACGCATTTCTTCCTCTGCCAGGTTTGCCCTTGTTGCGTAGTCTTTGTGAAAGATAGCCGATAAAATTTTGCATATGAATCATATCTTTCGGTATGTCATCTAGCCAGCGTTCAGTGAACTTATGATACCAAAATGACAATTTAGATCTGAGATAGTACAATTCCATTCATCAATCTTCCTATAAAGCGTCTCGTAGTATCTGCGTAAGCTACAGAAGTAATTGGAATTTACTTTCATTGATTCGTTGAATTTTCGTCTGTTAACGTAGACACGATTTACAGGACCGTCGAGGTTTGGAAACAAAGAGTTAGAATGATTCACATGTGGATCAATATGAGCAAAAATTTTGTATTTTCAGGGCCAATAATCATATTCCTTATACAAATGAGAAGTCGAACATGCCACTCAAATTTTCAACCGTTTGGCTAAATAAAGTATACATATTTAACTTAATATTTGTTGTGTGCTACTTGGTTGTTGGATATTTCGTTGAATTTTTTTATGAAGTACAGATTCTCCCTCGACATAATCGTGCCTCTCATCGCATACTTCCTTGATTGGTAACGTGACATCGAGCGGAAGGCAATTATTTTATC
>VOMN01122018.1:0-11760 GCA_014899125.1 Orchestia grillus
CTGGCCACACGAGTACCAATACACAACGCTGCTGCGCATCAAAGTATGAATGCGATCCTTATCACGGAAACAAGTGCCATTGGTAAGGTTATTACGAAAAATGGTTTTAATAGTTAGGTGTCGGTAAGTTTCTTGAATTATTCCATCCATTTTCTGCTTAATCTTCAGGTATATCTAATTTTATGTATGGAATTGAGCAGAAAGTTAATTTCTAGGATACAGTAGCATATTCCTGTTGAGTACCAAATGCCCAGTCAAGGTATTTGTTCAAACAGGCTTCAATTAAATGCTATAGAAATTTGTTGATACTAAAATATTCTCGCAGGAAGTCCGGTTCAGAGGTAAAAGTCTTCCAGTTTATACCCGGTTTAAAGGTCCTATCAGTTGAACATTTAATCAGGCTAATTTTGTACGCAAAAGTTATTGCACTATTGAATTTCATTCCCAGTTTTGTAAATGTAGGTTTACACTTTACGGTATATACCCGTTGAAAACCCCTGTTCTTGTTTCTTAACCGTAATGTCCAGAGAAGGCAAAATGTCGATAATTTTAATTTCATGAGTAAATTGGATTGATTCGTGTCTCGAATTGAGAATTTTTTGTTCAGAATTTTACTACTGAAGATGAGTGATGTCCACGCTCGAAAGCTCCGAATTTTATTAAAATGTTATGGAAACAAGATGTTTCTCATAGCCTTCTTAATTACTTTATAAGGTTACGGTTTTCCTCTACTAAATCTATTCGAGAAATTTCTTTAGACTAGACTTTTTCACCATCTGGTCCGTAATATGATCAAAGTGTCATTTACCTTTAGTTTGCCTGAGACTAAAGAAGCATAGTTGTAGGAAATTGATAGCATTCTTGGTTCGGATACAAATTGCTTTACGTTGAATACAGTAGACGGATAGGTATTGAAACGATGGAGTTTTTACTATTATTATTTGTTATGCTTATTCTACGGATATACTACTAATCAAATTCTTATTCATAAGTTGTGCATCCAAATGAGAAGCCCTCTAATACTTATTCAAGCAACTGTATCAAAGACCCGACACTCGGTTTCAATGAAAGAAGTGACCCCCGTCCACTCTTGACGGCACCTCAGCATTTGTGACTGCCATGCCCCCATTGAGATCACTATTTCAATGTGTGATAGCTCAGGAACAAAATTTGCATAGCTTGCATGATCTAGATTCGCACTCACCGTTACAAAAACCTTTCAGTAGAGATGAGCAAAGAGATCTTGGTTTGAGCGCCTTGTGAAAAATGAGTCGGAGACTCCGGAGTTGTGGTCTACAGGTCGTGCTGGTTCTGCGGAGTATGTCAGTTGGTCTAATGTGTAATTAGAATTACTGTAATTCTAATGTGAAGTTAGCCACTTGTAATTTGTAAAATTACAACTACTGACGATGATTCAATTCAGATAAATATTAAAAAAAACTGTACCTGTTAATTGCCGTTTCTCCTTTCTATGGTTAAATTATCAAGTATAAATATGTAAGTAAATATTTTTCAATTGTTGCGACTAGCGTTCAGGTTTGTTTATGGTGTGATTTAGGTTAGTTTTGGCAGTTACCTCATTACTAGGCCAGTGGAGTAAAAGCATATTGAGCTGCGTGAAGCGCTAAGATGTGACGAGATCTTTCCTCCAAATATTTGTATGCGTCGAGGACAACACAAGGTAACCAAGTCGCGCTACGTGGCGCTACTCCACTATGTCTTCCTGCCCTTATGTCATTCTGACGTGCGAATGTTGATGAGGAGTAAATGCGTGGAGAGCATGAGTTGAAAGTGGTCAAACTCGCTGCTCTAAATGTGATTGATACGACATTGTTCGTCTAATGTAAATTTACTGCGGATCTAAAATCTTTGAATAAGGAAGCTATTTCTCAGACTCAAGTGTGCCCCATTGTGTCACCTAACCTTTTTGCCATTTGGGGAGCCCCAAAAACGTAAAATCGTTTTTTGATTTTGAATTGGAGCACGATCATCCTATTTGACCACAACCCGTAGCGGCACTTGACCTCTTCCTACCTGTTCGGTGGCGCCCATTTCACACGATGACAAGATTTGTTAGTTAAATCGAAATTGCGTCAGCTGTTTGAACGTGTGACTGGCGTTTCCTCGCATGAACTGTCGTAGTTGCTAGATAACGTCAGGCCTATCGTGTGGGCCTCAAGCTCTCGTGTAAAGGTCCGAGTCTCGCAAAGCTTAGTACAGAAAAGAAGTTTGTGGGCATGGTGTTGTGTGGCTGGGCAACCGCGTGGCTCAGTAACGCAAGTTCCACTGCACTTGCCTCCTAGTTAAGAAGTGCAAGATTTGGAACACCGGGTGCAGTGCTTCCCTTGGGTAAGGAAGATTAAACGTGACGTTTCTAAAAAGGCGGCACACCAGTGTTGACTGGGATGGGATGCCCGGATTACTCCGTAGGTGTCCGAGGGGCTGTGAGTACTGTACGGGCGAACTAAGAGGTCATTTTCTGCGGAGGAACTTGGTAACAATTAGCCTCCTCATGTAGGTGACCATTGCATGAGTGCATCCGTTACAAAACTATCAGACAGCGAAAATTCGTATGCATTTGAAGAACATGCGTAATGGAAAGGTTACCTGGGCCTTCCAATACATTTGCCTCGTTTGTCTTAAATTGGTGAACTTTCCCTCAAAACTGTGACGGGAGAATAAGTTAACTCGAGACACAACCTTGGTAAGGTTCTCATCTGAACACTTGTGGGATTCGCTGCAAGTTCATGACCATCTCGACTGGGGTGCTGTAAATATCACTAGTGAACCCCACTCATTGGACGGCGTGCGTACACGTTATTGTCGAAACCTTCCTCTGATTGTAGATGTTTTCTGTTCCTGTGATCCGAGTTGTACTTCACGTGTTCAACTTTTGTTGGATACAGCGCGAATTTTAATTTTTCAACCTGTCAAGTTTATCAAATCATCATAGTGTGATGATTAGATAGCATCACTACAAGAATTAGTTTCAAGTTTCCTCAGAATACCAGTACTAGAGCTAATTTCAAATTCGCTCAAAATGCCAGTAGAAGAGATACTTGCTAGTCCTCTCTGGCTGCCGTGTTGAGGGTCGACACACAGTTAGACTTGCAGTCTGTTTACGGCGTCACAACGACTCAAATGCTACCAACGAGTCCCTACATTCCGTCTATACAGAGACGATTGTGCCACAAAAGACGCCAAATTGTCTCGAGCTTGACTTATTCCTTCTATTCTCTGTTTGTGATGTACGCTGGCTGATCTTAGGTGTACGGGTTGTATATGTTCATTATGATGCGTCCTGCCGTTAGGTCAAATTGTGAATATGATACGGTTTCACGAGAAAAGCGGTCAAGTGTTCATTTTTGTTGGCTTGGATTTTAGTTTTGCTGTCTAAAAGAAGCTGTATTGGGAAAGGCCGACGTCCATTAATATCCTGAGGCTTGAATGGTCGATTTCATTGTACGTCTTTGCGTGGCAGCGACGGATATGAACGTATTTGTCGTTGCTGGTCTTTGTTGTTTCTATCGTGTGCATTAAAGTTGTGAAATTTGTGGTTTCCTCTCGGTGAAGAAAATGCGTATTCATATGACTCACCTCTTACATGTATTTCTTAGAGTTATTCTTTGGATAAGAATTGACGGTCATAATAGTATTGCATTATATTACTCATGCTGCAGTTTCCTTTTAGCAATTCGCCTTTGTTTCGTTTGTATGCTTAAAGTTCGGAAAGCTTCCATTTTGAACAAATTATGAGCATTTCTTCAGTTCTTCCGTTGGGAGTGGCAGTCAGCTGCTGCGCAGTAGCAAATGGTTAGCCCTCGCCAGGTAACTGATGGTCGTGTCAGCTATTGGGTGGCTGGTTGGTGATCGTCCTATAGATTGCGGCGATTGGTTCGTTGCTTACGACTCACTAATACAGCTTCAAGAAAGTCATTAACAGCATACCAATGATCGTATATCTGTTACACGATCATGAGTACTCATATATCCTATATCGATGTCGTGAATACTCGTATTCATAAATACATTCACGATCGTTGCTTATCTGACAATCGCCGTTGCAGGTTTGGAGGAGCGGGTTCAACACATTAATGTAAAGCGGACTTGTTTGCACACTTGATGGTAATATACCGAATAAGAACAATAGTCACACAACTTGACAATAAATGTTGTAATGACTCTATCAGTGCCTCGGCATTCTTTTAATGAAATAACTTATACCTAAAACGTGAAAGTGACATACACTAATTTCTTTTTAATTTAGATTTTTGGTTACCTAACAACTTTTAGCTGTTCATTTCACCGAATCACATTTATTTAAGAGAAGTTGAAAGTTTTTAATCCATTATCAACGTCCTTGTTCTTGGAAGTGCTTTGCAACCACGTAAGTAGGTCTTTGAGAACCCCTCTTGGTGTGTACATTCGTGTTTTTCGTTGTTTTATTTTTTCATTTGGTATGATTGTATTCTTAATGTACAACCCTGTATCATTGGGGACATTGGTTGAATGAAAAAAAATTCCATTGCAAATTCCATTGAAAATAAGCACATGCTCGAAACGTTCGAACTAAATGTTTCTACGATTTTCTGTGCTGTCTGATTCCCAGTGAACCCGATACCCAAAAAAGTTACCAAACATTTATCTAAGTAACTGAAATACGTTTTCCCTTCATATTTAATTTTTGAGCAAAAAATGACCTACCAGCAACTCGTTTTTTCAAAATTATTTGAAGTTATTGCGGAATAAACTTTGTATTGATGAGTGAAACCCACACTCGCGTGTCGGGAGCTGCCAGGCCTGTTGCACCGCTCTGCCGCCTCAGCCCCAGAAAATGCTGAGCAGGCGTTCCTGCACCGCGGGGTGCACTGCAGGCGGTCGTGGTTCCCACCACCCGCACCCTCCTGCGTGCCCCGAGCTGCGCTTCCGCCTGCGCTTTCTTCGCCTGCCTGCCTCTGGCCGCCCTCAGCTCTGGGAACCGCTTTCGTTTCCTCCTCGGCTCGAAGTCTTCCACAGCTGTGTGTCGTTGCTGCATCTGGGCACCGTCTTCTGGTGTGCAGCATGGAGCCTTTTCTCAATTAATTTGGTTGCCTCTAAGTGCGAGTTGAAATGAAGCGATTGTTGACTTATTTGGCTTGTTCATCGTAGGGCCTGCCAAAAATAAGTTAGTGCTGCTAGCATGAATGAAAACGGCGTTGGCTTCCGTTAGCGTTGTAGCCTTCAATAGTTGTCGTGAACTCTATTTACTCCCCATCCAATGTGATTCACTGTAAATGATGTACGTGTGGTAGTATGGAGCTATTTCAAACAAAGTGACGGTTGAAGCAGCACGGCTTGACGGTGGGTAGATCTCGCGGTGTTCATGACTGTTGTGGCTGGCGAGTCCAGAACCTTGTGCAAACATTCAGTGAAGGACGGCGCCAAAGTGTTACCGCACTTGAGCTGATCGTAAACTACTTCTGAATATAGTGTCAAGTTTCGCAAAACTAAGCAACAATACACATTTAACATTTTCTCCCATGTAAACTTGAAAACAGACCAAATGACACGGTATTTAATCAACACTAAATGAACGATTACAGCAGTGATGTGGCACGTTGCCGCGGCACCGTCTGTACTGAGGTTGAGCGCTAGCGAGCTCTGCTGGAGTGCGTTGGCTCAAGCGCGCTCGCTCCTCAGGAGCGGAAAACCGCAAGATGTTGTATTTCTGATGCCTTATTTCTGTGTGTGGTGACTGCGGGAGCGTACAGCTCTGCTGCTGACGCTGCTTTGCACCTCAGGACTCATTGCTGTGCATTTGATCGTACACTGACTGTCGTTTCTCTGTGACAGAGCATAGTCTCTAAATTTCGTGCAGTTCGTTGATATGAGCTTTCTCTTATTGAAATTAATAAATTATATCTGCGATTTATTTCATATAAACTTGGGTCTCATTCCGTTGAATTAGTGTATTACTGTTCGTGTAGCTATCAAGTTAAGGTAGACGTTTTCTTAACGCAAGTTTTCATGAATGAATTTTCTTGCCGTCCCGCGTTCGTACCAAATCTGATTGAATTTCATAGAAAAATTATTGCTCGTGATACTATGTTGTTTTCCTTATCGCATTTTAATTTCAAGTTCAGCGAGACTTGTATACATTTTCAATGACCTAAATTGTCATAAAAGATTATTGCAACTTACTACTTTTTTAACGAGACTGGTGCATTGGTGAATGCAGAATGTGACCGGAGTGAGCCTAGCGTTGGAGCGAACGTTGCTGTAGATGGGGAGCCTGAGGCTGCAGTACTGCTCCCTTTGACTGCGGTCAGCTTGGAGGGACCTGAACTTCTGTCACTTTTTTTTTTTTTACTGTGATGGCGCTACCGGTGTCAGCCAGAACTCCCCTCAAGTCGACGTCTTGAAGTCACCTTCAGCCCTGCACCCGGCAGGTCTACTGAAGAAAGCGAGTCATTTTCTAATGACTTCTATGCTCTCCGATGTACGAATATATGCATTCAGGAATGGTTGGTTCATACCGTGAGAAGTGAAATGAGAAGACTCGTTTTGTGCCTTTTTTTAACACAAATTTGCCAAGTTTACTTATCTGCGGCAAAAAATACAAGTTGAGCGTAAACGAGTCGACCCGTTCATGTCGGAGACATTAAGTTGATGAGGAAAGCCAGTCGAGGACTTCTCTACTCGTCATCGGGAAATTTTTGCATTATTCCAGTAAAATATTGACGTAGTTTTGTGCGCTGATGTGGGTCGAATTCAGGTTGTGATTCGTGAATCTATTTTTGAACGACAATTCTCTATAATATGGTAGATGCCTTCACTCTAGCTCTACACTTTTTGGACGTGGAAGAATGTATTGCTCTTCTTATCTTTTCTCTAGACTTCAGAACCAAACTACCAGATTTTCAACTTGGCTGTCTTCAGAGTTTGGTCCTATTGGGTAGGGGAGTTGTGCTGTAAGCGTCTTTATCCAAGCACTTTAATGTCTAAATGTAATTTAGGAAGGAAATATAAGGACTTTAGTTTATGATCTCGAATAAAAATATTGCACGTAACCAAAATGAAAGTGTACGTCTGCAAATAGCGTGCGTGTGCGCGTATTCACGAAGGATAATAATATCGTTATTACTGTACCCAATAGCTTGACACTCTTATCTGGCAGAGCGCTCGCCAAACGAGAAGTTGTTTGTGATGCTAGGTGAGGGCGCAGTGACTTGCCTTCCAAGGGATCGTGGCACGCCAGCCAAAAGCTAATAAATCTCCCTTGCGTTCCTGCGTGCGCTACGGTGGCAGTAGCTGATCGTGTGAACTGCCACAGGCGTGTGTGAAAGAGCCTGGAGTGTAATAGTCTTATGTTAGTATTATGGTTAATCTTACAGTTCCTGCTTAAAAATAACAAGTTCAAGTGTTCCTGCCGCGCTTCTTGCCAGCCTGTTATGGGGCTACTGCCGCAACCCCTGAGGTTGGCTTAGGCCTACAGCCGTGGCCTAAGCCTCCCATTATTGAAAGCGAGCAGCGGCTCCCGCTCTGCTCCTCACCTCAAACTTTATCCTCATTTCCTGCTCCTGGGAGCCTCCTCCTCCTCCTCCTCCGCCGTGTTCCTTGTTAGCTCTCTTTTGGGCGATTTCGGCCACATGGCGATTTATAAAATTCGGGGATATGTTGCACTGCGATCTAACTAATCTATTAATGTAAAAAGATGTTTCACAGTGGACGTTCCTTAACACTATTACTCAATTTTCAATGTATTCATTAATATTAAGGTGAAAATACTGATATCATAAAAATTATTCTCAATTTTTTCCAAGAGAGAGGTAGGGGGCGTGAGAATGAGGCTACACTGCTGATCAGTTTATGTACATCAGTTTACTTAGAACGTATTTTTGATTTGTACAAGACATGCTGCAAGGGAGGATTGTCAATAATTTGGCGTCTTCACTCTACATACGAGAAATTTCAGCCCGTCGCTGGATGATCTGCAATACCAATGTAGTAGTCCGCTCCATGTCAGTAGCTCACTCATTATTTTTGGTCGTTTTCTTATTCTTCCCGCCAAGTAAGGTATAGTCGCTGGATCGACTTCATATACGTGTGTTGCCGCTTCTTTTTCGTGTCGTCGCCTCCCGTTTATCTTATCTCCTGAGGTCTATGTTGTTCCGAAGTTTTACGCGGGCTTTCTTGCTGAGTGATGTTTTATTGCCAACGCAGGAGTGCTTCATTTAGATCGTGCAAGAAATTGTGCGCTAGTGGAGTTGTGGCACCATTTGTGATGGAGATCCGTGCTCAAGAGATCGCCTTCATTCCTGTCGTGATGTTCACCGAATTGCATGTCGTTGATGAGCTCAGTGCTGGAACTCGACTCTGGGGAATAACTCCCTTACCGGACAATGAAACATTTTTGGCTATAGCCAAAGAATGTTAGCGCTGTAATGGGTTCTTTCTTTAGTGAGTGATTTAAGGAATTATTTCATCGCTTGTTGGTGATGACAATACCCCCGTTCTGTTCGGTTTCTTTCGTCTGCTTTGTTTAGTGAAGAATTTTCTCTCGTTTAGTAAAAAGCATTTTATCAACTAAGAGTTTGGGGACAACTGTACCCTGTTAAAAATCAGCGCTGCTAGGCGTAAGACTTCAGGCAGTTCTTTTTGATGATAATGCAAAAGCTATAGCACTGTTTGGCACGGGTGAACCCCATTGCATTGCTATTGATATATTTCTTGTTTTAATTCTGTTCGATTTTACATAACAACAAATCCATAATTTGTATATAAATTATTCGAATGGAGTTAATTTTCTGTAGTCTTCTTTTCGTACATGCTTCCGAAAATGGCTCGAACTTCAAAGTGCTTTTCTTCAGTGCCACTCCAAGCATTTCAACATACGTTACTTCTTATGCATTTATTTTATTCATTATATTTTATTTCGTCTCGTGGCTTGTCTTCAAGGTTCTGTAATGCGATGAAGGAATAACTTTGCCAAATACTGTGCCGTTGTAGGACGTGTCGCACAGGTGATGGATGAAGACACATCAGGTACCTGACGTCACGCAAAAATTGTGCAGTATTACCAACTTACAACATTATTGGTCGTCAGCCGACGCCTCACGCACCAGTTACCGTAAGACGTACTCGTCATCGTCCACCAACCGTAAGACGTACTCGTCATCGTCCACCATTGTTAGCTAGAGACGTGCGGCTTCCATCGTCAGTACGAGCATCCACAGCACGTCTGATGCGCGCCTGAACGTGAGCAACTGAGATCAGACGAGCGTGAGAAATTGATATCTGTGTGCACCAGCTCGGTGCCATTGTGATAGCGAAAATACCTGGTCTCCTTGTGGCGCTGCGTGGCCACTGCAGGCCGCTTCCGCCTCTCGGCTAGGCCCGCGCTGTGTGTGGTCTGCTCCTCAGGATTTCCGGTCGTGTAGTTTCCCTATCATGCTCTCTCGAACTTCTTTTTAGATTTAATGTCGCTTCACATTCGCATATCTGTGTGTGTGTATGTTGATTTTGATGTGCTTTTGAATAAGTTTTTTATTTTAATGCCGTAATTATCGTGCGATTGCGCCTCCGAACTTCCACAGGGTAGTCGTGTTTTGGGTTGTGCCTCGTCTCGGTGTTGAGTTTGCCTGCTGTCGAATTGAAAATGCGAGTTGATGTAGCGTTGTTGTTCGTCGTTAAAGAACTGCTAAGTAAATTAAGTGTTGGGTGCTAATGGACTTTCGTGCTGGTATCAGGGGATAGAAACTCACGCGTCATAGGATTCATTTCCTAAATTTGGCGGCGTTGAAATATCCAATATATTTTCCAGGAATTATAGCAAAATTAAACGAGTTTCCAAGAAGCTAATGGAAGTTTTTCATTCACTTGCGTCTTAGTTCTTAGGAAGGGCTCAATTTTTTCTCGCATCTTCACGGCCAAGAACTTAATTCTGATGTATAATAACTGCCCTTGATAATTCGGGCATTTCCACTTATCTCCTCAGTAACCCATTAGGTGTGGAGTCGCGTGTCGAGGAACTCTAGCTAGGTGTATTAGGTGCAAATACATTTATTGTTCACGTGTTGAACTTCTAATGTGTCTCATGCACGTACTGAACATTTATGTGAAAAATAATTATCGTGAATTTTAAGCTGATTGGCAAGTGTGTCTAATTATATAAAATTTGGCTGTGGGATTACAGACATCTTCTCTTTCTCTGCCTGAGGCAGGAACCTCAGCAGCGTTCCCCACTTTCCTTGTGCAAGTGCATATATATATATGTGTCGTGTCTCTGTACATTTAATTGTGATTTTCAAGCTAAATTATTATTATTAATGAACGTGCGCAGGGCGACGCTCTCTGCCGTAACCCTCTGGTCATGTCAGATCCTTCGCTCATGGAACCCTCTCATTTCTGTACGCAAAAACCAATTGGACTGAACTCTGCTTCGGGCCAAAGGACCGCAACTTGGGTTTTCCTAGGAGGCATTGCAGAAGGCATTCGGTCGCCGGATAGTAGTTTTTAGTGACTATTCCCAATCGCGATATACCGTTTACAGCGTGGGAATTTGACTGGAACATCGCTTCACTGTCGACAACGGTGAGATTATTTCTCCTGGGCCTTGAAAGTCTTCTAAATTATTTATTGATAAAACTGCTGCTCACTGATAACGCGCTGATATTTTTCGGCCAGCAATCTGTTTTTGTTATTTTTCTAGCGTTGTGATTGACATGCTGTGCAGTTGTTGAGAGGGAAGTTCCGCTGACGCCGTTAATGAGAGCTGCCGAAAGTTCGTGTTTTGTTATAAGCATATTCCGCCGCTCATTTTTTTAAATACCACTGGTAACGCAGCAGTTAGTTATTGTTGAGCCAGATTGGTTCTCGGAACAGCACTTTAATCTTCGTCACTCATTCAGAACTGAAATTTATTCTTCAACTGATGAATTCAGAGTAGAGTAGAGAATTGGCTTACAGTTTAGATGAATAGTAATTCATCGACATAAATTAATGGTAATTTTTGCAGAATGCTTTAACTCTTACTTATCAAGTAGAGAAGGTTTATTTACTTAGATTGGATATTCCGTTTAGTTAAGTTCCTGGAATCGCGGTCTGGGCATTCCCGCGGCCGCTGAGGGAATGGTCGAGGGCTCCTTGTATTAGTCGAGCGTTGTAGAGCTCGAGGCGCACGTGGGCTATGTTTTACTTTACTGTGAGAAGATATCTTTCCCTTCAGGCTTACCGAAGATAAGTACCTGTGGAATCGTGTTGGGATAAATTCTGAAGTATTTGTGTCCCAGTAAGCTGTTAGTGAATCATTATGAAGTTAAAGTTACGTGTTGCAAACCTAGAGGAGCTAATGTTTTCTTGTGTAATAGACTGCGCTCATTGGTAGTTCAAGATAGGGTTAAAGAACGCAAAGCTTAGCGCTTCGTATGTCGCCAATGTACTTACACAGTTTTGAACTAACTACATAAAATGACAATACTCTGGTTCCGGTATGGTGACTAAGCAACCCACCTGGCGCAGGAAGTGGCTGTATGTTCGCCAGGAAGCGGTTCCTTATCCGTATCAGCTCGGTGGCGTTGAGTATATGTCATTTGGCCTGTTTTCCCAGTGAGTATGCTAGTACGGACAGCGATAGGTAACTATCATTTCTCGCTGCAATGAAGGTACCACAGCGAATATCATAATCAAATCGATGTTTCTTTTTGATCTCGAATGATCCCTGTTGTTTTTATTCATTCTGTTGAGGGTTCGTGAGCCCGGAGGGCTGTAAGAGGATAGGAA
>VOMN01122024.1:0-15633 GCA_014899125.1 Orchestia grillus
ATATGCGAAGGCACACCATGCACACAAAGCGGCGGCACCGCAATGTTGCCCGGGCGTGAAGGCCCAAACATTTCTAAGGTATCTGAGGAATCGGTTTCACTTTGAGGTTCCTCGTCTTACCATATTCATTGAAGTAACATCCGTAACATCTATACTAACAACGCTCCCTAATACGAGTATCAATCCCTAATCGCACGGGCGTACTAATATCAATCACAACGTCCGAGTTTAAGTACTCACGAAATCAGGCTCATAGCAGAGGTCGACAAAGGCCGCCCGGAAGTCATTCATGGTGTACTCCAGCAAGTCTGCTCGTCGCTTCTCCTCCTCAGTGGCGCCCAGGAGGTCGTGCTGCCGGGCGAGGTGGCGCAAGATGGCGCCGCTCTCCGTCAGTCGCACCGACCCATCGATGTAGTACGGCAGCTGAAGCACAGGACTCGTGTCACAACCAAGTATTAAATTAGTAACCTGTTAGCCCTGCATTAGTTAGTCACCTGGGATCTTTTGCAACCTCACTTACGTTAGGGTAATTTTATTCCTACGTTGTTTCCGAATTCATCATTTTTGAATCCCCTAGGGTAACGTCACAGGGTACTTGCTGTACCCTATATGAAAAAGCCGTTTGTTAAGTTTGATTTACAGAACTCTACTAGAGAGCACGCAAAATAACAAGTTTTATTAACCCAAGAATTTTCGTTTTAGTCTAAAAACCTTAAACTACAGCTGAACGAGAATTCTTAAACTACAGCTGAACGGTCACTGTCCCGGTGGTACATTCACAGGGTCGGTGTAGTGAACAATGACCGTTAACAGCCTAGCTTGGTGTGAAATTAAACCCCACCGATGAGTATTCCCATGATCAGATATGAACGGCCCACGAGTATCGCGTATTTCGACGGCCTGCTAAAAGTGAAGTTAAAGTTTCTTCATCGAGTAAAGAGTGATGAAGTCAGGGTAGCGAAACGCTGCTCTGCGTTTCTCTTCAAACCTGTGGATAAAATAAAACACGGTACTCAATCTCCTAATCGAAAACATCGTGTCATGTCTGAGAGTGAAGTTTTCTAAGGGTAATAATCACAATTGAACATCGCAAATATTTTGTCTCAATAACGAAGTGTTTAGCATTCACACACATCCTGACTTCTCAACTATAAATTAAAGAAATGTTGTGAAGCTTTGGAGCCCTTTTGGCAATGAGTGGGCACGCAAAATGTTAAACCGAGCAGCTTTACCATAAAAATGATCTAATCTATTTTAACAGTAATAGGAAGTGATTAAACCGTACATGCCGCTCTCTACTCTATTGCTACCGAGACTTTTATTACTCTTTCAGCGCTGTGTGTAATAATCGAAGCACCGGATAATATAAAAATTACTGAATTAAAGTACGTTTCATTTGACATATCACGCGTGACAAGAGAAAATAGTTACGTATATTTTGCTTATATTTTTCGCATAACACTGCTCGTCAAGCATCGGATATTGGTACTGCAATTGACAATCCAGGATGAGAAACAACACTCCTCAGGTTTACGTAATTGAAGGTTGCATCCGAGCCAATGATGAACCGATTTTTAGCAGTTACAAAAGATAAGAAACGTGATTCACTGAGCATGGTTTTGGAAGGTAGGGATGTTTCTTCAAGACAGGAATCTTGGCGACGTCGCTCGCAAACATCTGCCCTGCCAAATGATTTTAACATAGAGAAAGTTGAAAAAAACGCGTTGACTGCGCCTTCATGAATGAACTCACGTTTGGGAAGTCGAAGCCAAGGGTGTATTTGACGCTTGTCCAATTCGACCTATCATAGTCCGGAGCCTCTCCGCACACGTAGCGTTTGTCTTCATACTTCGTCCCCGTGTACTCCAAGAGTAGTCGAATAGGCTGCGCCAGCTATCGACAAATTAGCACTAGTATTGGTAAGGACAGAAGCGCTTCAGTAGCTCTGACTACCTTGCTCCAAAAGAAAAGGGACCATTTAGTAAGGACTTTGCAGAACGGGGAATCTATGCACAAGGTGGATTCCCACACAGGATCTCCTCAGCATAGAAACAAGTTAAGAAGGAAGAGGAAGGAAGGTTAAAGAATGATCAGCGAAGAAGGCATGAAAATAGAAAGAATCATAGAAGGCACGAAAGATAGAAGCTCCGAAGGCTTAGCTAGAGCTGAGAAGAGTGAGCAACAGACAAAAAATGAGCTCAAACATACCATTGCAATTCGCTGACGAAAACGAAAATAGCATACTAAATATTCATTTTTAGAGCAATGATCTCAGATTCTAAAATGCACCAAAGGGGCTGTAACCTTCTTACCCAGCGGATCGGCTCAAAACCCAATTCCATTATCAAATTTTCGTTTACAACTTTATGTTTTTGAAACCGATCGACGATTTTTACTGTGTTTGATGAAATCCGAGTAGGCTCATGAAGGATTTCAAAATCGCACCGAGGACTTCTTTGTGTTGAGCAAAACAGAAATGGTCTCGCGCTTCTAATCCCGTTCACTGACCGAGTGTCGCTTTTGGCAACACTCAAGTTCCATGGAACTTTCCATACAGATTGAATATACCCGAGTGCACCTTCTTTACGAATACATACCTCGAAAATTAAAGTTTTATTGCAGAAGGTTCCCTACTAAATCGTGAACCTGAACGTGTCTGACATGATAATGCTTTAAAAAAAAGGCATGCCATGAAGGTCTGACGGAATATCATAAACGTCAGGAATGAGCAATAATGATTTAATCAAGCGAATAATGCATTTCTTTTTGACAAGAATGTGAAATCGATGTGAAGTAGATTTGTAAATTTTGCGAACAGTTCTTAACGGGATATTGCAGCACTATCCTGCCCTAACTGCCAATCCAAGTCCACCTGCAACTTCACCAGCAGCGCCTAATAAAAAAAGACAAGTATAAATACAGCGTATCTTTATTCTAAAATTATAATTTTACGTTTATATATATTTATATTTATTACATTTTCATTCCATAGTAAATTTTCTTTATCGTTCAATACGTTAAATTTACCTAAACTTTCTACACCACCCTACGTGTCAAATCTGGCACGCTCAATTTAATGCAATTATTTGAACAAAAATGCAGCCTATGAACGTCTAACATTATCCTTATTTGCTTTACCCCTAATGTGCCATTGTGCCTTTAAGAATTTTTTAGCGCCTCATGGAAACATGTTAAGTAGGAAATTATTAGGTAGGAAAGGGTAACTTCATCAACAATTCTCAAAACACAGCTTCTTGGACTCGACATGCGTCCTGAGCTTTTTTTGCAGCTCGTGAGTCGGCTGCAAGGCATCTTGAATACAATTCCTGTTCACCATTCATCCTCCAACTATCACAGTAAAATCGCATATTATCCAACACGGAGTTAACTTACACCTCGGATGTCCCAATAAGCCAGAAGCGGAATGTCAGACATAGTGGAGTGTCAATATCACTTAGGATGATTAAGCGCTGTACCTTACTACACCGACCTTAACCAGTGACTGACGATTGTCATGATCAACGTTCCTGATATCACTTGGGCTAGCGAAGCTCTGTACGGGCTCCACGAATGATAAATTTTAGCAACAATTATAACTATCGAACGGTCACTGCTTAACTGCACTCTCCGGAGTAATGATATTGGTCAGAGTTAGATTTCTCAAAAGCTAAAGCATGTTCACAAGATTGAACAATTTTATTATCCATGGTTCGAACGTGCCATTATTTGTGGCGAGGCTTGTCTATAAGCTATTAAGGGACACTTTTTGAACATACCTCGTCCGTAAAGTTCTAATACAAATAAGAGTATTTGTGTAATTTATTACGTATATATTCGTCGTTCTGCTACGATATTTGAGTACGTTACATTTTATGAAGTAACAGGTAGTTTTGATATAAAGTTGATTTACGTTCATTCACCATCAACTACATAGCATTTTTTTAAAATCATTGAAGAAATTACATTATATCGACACAATGACTCCACCCTAGTCATAACATGTTTAGTTCGATATTATTAGAACAAATTTACCTTTAATAAGTTCACAATCGAGCGTCACTTGCACAGTTCTCAATTTTCAAATCATTCTAAACTATAAATATGAGACACGGGTTCACTCCAACAGAACCTTTAATTCCAACACGTTTTACAGTTGGGTTTTCAATGCCTTAAAACTACTGGCGGGCTGAGAGATGCGAGGAATGCGTGGTTTAAGCTTCTTTTCTCAAGGGAATTAATCCCTGGTTACGTGAAATACCTTGCCTGAGCTGGGATCGAATCCTGAACGTTCCGGGTGCAAGGCTATCACGCTAACCAGTACGCCATGGAGCCCATTTAGACAATAGTTACGAAGTTGAACCAAGCACACCTATTCAATTGAACGTCGTTTCTGTTCCAATTTTAGCATCGTACAAATACAAAATTAGTCCATGGCGTACAGATAACACAGGGAATACTTTTTCAAGATCTAACGTGTAATAGACACGGACTTCTTAACACGCGCCATTAACTTAAGGTTGCAGATTTTTCCTTACAAGCTTGAAAACAAACCGAAACAGCATGAAGTTTCCTTTATCTGAGATCTTTCACCTAGTTTGTCGTAAGTGGCCTGGCCCTGCTGCCGACGAAGGCACCGTGCCCCCTATTCCGCACCTCTAACCAACTAGCAAATTTTACCTCGCTTTCATCCTGGTTAATTCAAACGATTTCAAAGTTTATCGGTTCAATTCCTACCACCATATTTGGTCGCACTGTCAACTTAAACTTGCTGAACTCCTAATTCTCGTTGTACAAGGCAAAAATAACTGCGAGATCGAGGAGTCGGCAGGTCTTGCAACTACCTGCTACATTCCGAACTAGAGCAGTCACTAAAGATCTCGTGTAGTAGTTCATTAGCAATTAACAAGTTGTAACGCAAAATATTTACTATACTTGCGTTCTCAGAATGGGAAAAGCACACTAAACGCTAGATTGTACATATAAAATTTCGTACTTAAAATTCGAGGAAAGTTCTCGGCACAAAACTTAGATCTGGTTATACCATTAGAGCTCAACAATATTGAGCCCACTCGCTTGTTTCAAGAATCACCATTTGAGTTGGCTTGCACTATAATAAATCACTACCACAGAGAACTCCAGCAAATGTGTCCCAGTACGAGGTTGAAGCTAGCAAATCGCGCATGAAAGATTCAGACATACAACACGCTTTCGTCTACGCCAGATCCGTGATTAATAAACTATATAAATATAAAGATGAATTAAATTTCAAATTTACGTAATATATATTACATGTAATATATATATATATACTTATTATACAATACTTTCCAGCTGTGGAATTATTATATATATAAAGGGCCTACTATGTATATTTTACACCTTATATTCATATACATAGAAAACGAATCCCAAATGCGTTACTCGTAGGATATCGCCTTTCACCATCAGATCATCCGGTAGCTTCATCATCGTATGCTCGCACACTATCTCCTCAAGCTCTCCGACTGAAATGCTAACAATTTCTGTAAAAAGATATGTTCTATTATAGAATAGTACGACAGATACCAATAGGACTCCTACTAAAGCACATGTTAGAGGGCCACCCCTGTCTCAAATTCAGAGCTTTGCCTCGAATACGACGGTCGATAGAAATATATCCTTCTTTAGCAGCGTAACTTCCTGCTTAGAACAGCGCATGATCATCCTAATCATAGCTCAAACTTTTTGTGATGGAAATGGAATTGGCTTACAGTATTTTGACTAAAGGACTATAAAATCAACATTTTACGGACAGGAAAATAATACTTAGTTTCACGCAGGACCAGTTTATTTAAGAACGGGGCCTTTCCTTCTTTTCCTTGTACAAGGCGAGAAGAGAAACGTTAGCGACCTTCACAACCTTGAAACGGATACCTGAAAAAGAAAAGAAAAAACGCTCATTAAAAAAATTAATCCAAGACCATGAATGATTGCTCTCAGGAATTAAAAAATCTTCCTAGTACCGCGAATTCTTAGTTTATAGCGCGTCAACCACATGGAATAAGAACCTATCCAAAATTGACAATAGACAACGAGGAATCTATGCACAAAGATGTTTCCACACCTACCCTACGAATAGGAACCGCAAGTCAGGAATTAAGAGGAAGAAAAGAAAGACAACGAAGGTGTGAGAACTTTAAGTAAAGTGGATTAGGCATCAAGGATAGAAGTCCTGAAGGCCTCTCCATAGCCGAGATAACCTTACTGTGACCCCCGGGAGGTGTGAGGCCCCATAGCATGGGGTATAACCCTTCCCTTGTGTATATTCATGCCTGCAGATAGGAAGTACCACCAGCAAAATTTAAAGTTTTACAATGACCACAACACGGACAAGTCCGCGTTTACCCTGGAAAACTGGTTTCTAAAACTGAACAACTGAAAACTGCTTTTGACGACACTAACAGCAAATTAGACGTCGCGCCAAACTTATTGAAAAGAAAATTATAGAGAAAAATTCATTTATTTTATCAAGCCCAAAAAAACTAGTTAAACGCTAACATAAGTCGACCATGTCGACCACTGAAAAGCCTCGTAGTTCTGCAGCCCCTATAAACGCATTGGTAGTGAGCATGTGTTGTTATTAGTTTAAAACTCACTAGCAACACTAAAGGCGATCTCAAGAGAGCGTTAAGAAGACCCATTTAGTACCGGCTAAGAAAATGGGGAATCCATGCAAATGTGTGTTCCCAAACAATTTCCCTAGTGCACAGAAGCAAACTTAAGAGAGAAAAGGAAAAATAGCAAAGTGTGCATGAAAGAAGTACCAAAGGCCTAGCTATAACTGGGCGAATCCAGTGCCCCCTGGAGACGCCAGTCCCCATAGGATAGACGAATACAACTAGCCTAACCCTATTGCCTATTCGATGCTCCCGACGGGAAAAAGCAAACGTTGAAAACGATACCAAGAATTCATGTTAGATAGAAACTAACCATGAATTCAAAACCTACAGATAGTCAGCTCGTCAGAATTTAACGATCAAAACACAGGCAAATTGACCCAGTCCCAAACGCAACTACTGCCGAGTGCAGTGAGCACACGAAAAAACGTTCTCTGGAAGCTGCGTTACCAGAGCAGCTCACAAACCAATATGAACGCTCACTGATTACATTAAACAAGAAAATCGTCTACCATCTACCGGATTTTTTGTACTTCTAAGAAACGATTAAACAAATATCAAACATGAGAATAGATTGGACAACATTAACGCACCAACTAGTTGAAGTGAGGTTCTAATAGAGAAAATGAAGTAAAATATATTTTTCAAGCACCGAGAAACAGATGTATCGTTCGTTGAAATATAATTCCAGAATGGTAACGCAATGCAATACCAAATATTTGCGCGTGATCACACGATACCGTTTCTAGAGCCCTAAGCTAAGTTGCACGTACAGTTAATTTGTTTCACTTACAATCTAAATGCAGTATCTCGTTCCCCACTTGATTGTTGTGCCTGTACCGTAATTTTACTGGCTCAAAGTTTTCACAGCATCGAAGAACTAGACTGGCTTTTATAATTACTAAGTATCGAATGAGTCGCTGCGGTTTTAGTTCGAGTTCCGGGTAAAACTCCCATCTGATCACTTGATCCCGATTAAAAGCATCGTCACTCTAAAATCCAGTTTTTGGAAGTTAACTACAGCCTTTGAGCTCGAGGTCGTTCAAAGGATATTTTACACAGGACGATTTAATATTTCCCGGAATTGAAATTTTTCTCGAAATAGTTCGGAACCTTAAAAGCCCCCGTATTTGACACAGAGCTCCATTATTTAGCACAAATCTCCCGTATTTGAAACAGAGCATTATTTAGCAAAAAGCTCCCGTAAGCTGTTAGGCTAATTTCATTCAGCTTTATTATAGATCATTGGAACTTTGTAAACACATGGTGCCTTCCATACCCTGTGTCCAACAAAAGAATAACCAGTGACATTAGTCAAGGATATTTTTCATCGACTTTAACAAGAGCATAATAAGCATAAAAAAGTAGCGAACGCAGATTCCATTTATCCGCAGATATAAACTTAACCAAGAGTCATTATTGATATCTAGCTTTTTGTAGCCTGCAAACGCTATAAAATACCAAGCAACTCAAACCATCTACCTGTAAAAAGAACAACAAAAGGAAATCAAGGCGTAATTCTTATTCCCTCAAACCTCAAGCACTTGTGTTATCAAAACATGCGTACCACCAAGCATTAGCTATAACAATTTCTACTAAAACTGCTAGAATCGTGACAATACATTAGCATCAACGTAAAATACTCCGCAACAAAGAGCCCCGACAGAACTTTATATTATCGATACGAGTGAAAAAATGCACAACTGACCTGGGATATCACCGACGGCGTGACCCTTACGACCGAAACCGGCCACGAGAACCTCGTCGTTCTCCTCGATGAAATTGAGGCAACCGTCACGGGGCACGAACGCGGAGATCTTCTTGCCGTTCTTGATGAGCTGCACTCGCACGCACTTACGAATGGCAGAGTTGGGCTGCTTGGCTTCAATACCACTGGAAAAGTCGACGAATATTAAAACCTAACAAGTAGAACACGTCAACAATAAACGTCCGCGTCTTCATTGCTGTAAAACAAAATTCAAACACTTTATATACCATTTTTTCAGTATTTTTGTTGAACAGATCACTATCCCACATGTCTGACAAGCAAGATCACAACACGCACACACACGCGGACTAAAAATATCAGGATTTTGTCTGTTGCAGGCTGCCTGAGTTTCCACCGTCACAAGCCAGTTTCTATTTCTCCCAAAACGTAACTTCAACCTACGACCTCCATGATGAACTTGAAATAATTAGCATTTCCCTAGAGAGGAAAGTAAGCCCCACGAACGCAGTTATAAATCAAATGTATCAAACACTTGTAGTAAAAAATATTGGAAGGATTCAACGATGGGCGTCACGTGATATTATGTCACCACATGAAATTCGCCACTCTAATATTAGACCAAACAAGCCTCAGAATCTCAAGTTGGAAGGTCATTATGCTTGTATGCTTCTTCTAAAAAGTCCAATCAAAAACGTGGAAAACGATCAAGCATATTTCACTATCCAAGCAAAGCAGAAGTTCTAAGTTTAAGTTCCAGGTCCTGAACCTTGCATCTCGGGTGGGAGGTAAGTGCAGCTAGGTACAACCACGCCACATTCCAAGTTCTATTGAACAACAAAGTAGAAGCTAACTGCACATAAGGAATGAAGTAATACAGGATTAAAATCTAATGGATAAATTACAAGTTTCAAATAATTTATCCCCTACTGCGATATATAAGAATATTATTTGTACACTATTCTCCATTAAAACAAATTTTTACACCACACTAGTATAGTTCTTGAGACAAGGTGAGTCACAAGTAGGAGTTCTGAAATATGGTAGTAAACTGATAAATCAGAGTGAAAAATTATTTTAGGGTATATCTTTACATGGAAAATGGTAACTACAATTTAAGAAATTACAACCAAGGCCCAAAGTAAAATTTTCTTACATTTTCTCAAGAACGATGCCCTTAGCGTGTGAAGCACCTCCGAAGGGGTTAGCCTTCCAGCGGGTGCCCAGATGGGCTTTCTTGTAGTCCTTGTCGTGCCATCTCTGGGCGCGACGGTTGTCCTTGTATTTACGAGCTGTACGAATACCACGGGGCTTGCCTGCAATTAAAATACAGATTGTCACAATTCATTACTAAGAAACGGGTAGGCTCAACATCAAAATTAAACATATGATACCAAGGGGCTTGCCTGCAAACACAGATGGTCACAATTCATTACTAAGAAACAGGTAAGCTGAAATATCAAAATTAAACAAATGGTAACTAGGAAAATGGAAATAAATATGTAAATGAATTTAAAGCAATGAAGAATTTCTAGTTAAACGATACACATCACAACTGCTTACAACTGTCCATTGTCAATTCATCTCATTCATAGATCTGCTATTCTAATCATTTGACAACCTATTTATAAAGCAACAATAATCTGAAGACAAAACACTATCGACATCAAGAAATAATAAAAGGAAAATAAACTACCAAACATACAAGGCTGTCTTGCTTGACTGCCACTGTTGTTTTTTCAAGATTGATGCTTCCCCAAGGTCTTCAAAAACATTCAAACACATTTTGACAAATATTTCACTGATATTTCAGCCAATAATTATTCCAATGATTTTAAATTTATTAACATACATTAAAGGAACATATTTGCTCACATATAAATTTTCAATGTTCTTTCTTTTATTCTACTGTATATCCATGATCAGTTTGTCAGTATTCAATTAGTACTGACAACCCACTGGTTATATTTGTGACACCAATTCTCAATAACACGACGACAAAATTAATCAAATAGGAGCAAGTCAATACTGACTCATTATACACAACTCAAATTTTTTGTACAGGAAGATTTAAGGCCAAATTAACTCATAAATCCACAAATTACTACCAACAGTTAATCACAGGCCTGAAGTCTAACAACCAAGCTCTCTTGGTCAAGCACAGTAATTGAGCCCTTCCTCTTAAGAAAGTGAGCCCCATAAACATCTTGTAACCAAGGCCTAAAAATTACATGCTCACAAATAAGAAAAGTAAATGTACACCTGATGAAATTCCATCATCAAATCATGAGTATAATAATTACTTAGCCAATAGAATTTCCATAAATGGCAAGATGATGCAAGCCAGTACCAATCTGACTATATAATAATGGTCCAGTGTTGCTTGGTCTGTCCACTCTAAAGGATTTAGATAGGAGAAAATTCTAGGGCCTGTACTTATAATAAGTCATCAAAACTGCCAGAGAAGGCAGCCATGTATCAGTGAGACTGGAATAACACTTGTCAGATTTACCATGAAATTAATTTAAGATTTAAGTTTATCATTCTATTTTTGATGAGGTGTATCTCCTAGTACTGATATAATTAACATCCGTTACTGACTGCCCAAGACCCTTCTGAAACATGATGGCTCTATACAATGCACCCACAGACTAACAAATGAGTTGATATTGCCATAATGGAATGAGTTTCAGGAACCTAATTTTGAAACTGACGAACTGCATTGCTTGTAACAGTGTTTTAATGACATTGAAAATTTTATTGCAAAGTTCTAATATGCAAATTGCTACAGAAGCAGTACATGGTGCTTATTTGAATATAAAGCCCAAAAATTGTCCTATTTTAAATTACACACTGAACTTTTCACAATAATCCTGCCAATGCCAAGCAAGATAGTCAAGGCATACAGCACACAAGACTAAACTGTAAATATAGCATTAGAAGTACAAAACAGAACTAATATTTACTTCTGAAATTTTTACATAAAATTCACATGCAACGATCTCATTCACTGTAAAAAAATTGAAATGAATGTTAAGATTAGTTTGTTTGGAATTTACCGTCTAATCTCAATGTATTTAGTCAAAACCAAAGATAGTAAACTTGACCCAGTGATTACTAAGTTTACATAGCATCAGATTGCATTAGACTTAAATCAGAGGGAAGATGGAGATTACATAATATCACTGACCTATACATTTTGACCTATACACAAATTAGGTAAACTAAATGTGAAACAATTGAATCTAGGTTCAGAGTAAAATTAAAAAAAAAAACTAATCCATCCACAAATTCTCCAAGATTACTACTAACAGTAAATCAAAGGGCTGGGAGTCCATGATGAGTAACCAACCTACTTTTTCTAATTCATTAGGCATAAGATCAAGATTCCTTTGGTTTGGGCTCAACTGCTAAAATTAGACCCTGACAGTGGTACAGATGTGCATGTTTACAGTTAGATGCATCCCGTCCCTAGCTTGAAATTTTTTGGAATGACTGTGAGTTATGAGTCGATTTTTATGATAGTTTCAAATGTTAAAATTTTCATCTATGATCCATTAGAATGTTTGGTTAGAAATTTGTAACGTATGCCAAAGTGTTAATAGAATATTGAATCTGTTACTAGCTAAACTAATGTTCTTTTTTGATAAATATGTGATTTTTATGCTGATAGGAACATAACTGAAAACTAAGGCCCAAATTGTATTTGACAAAGTTGCTGCAGAATTGAGAAATGTAGTGTTGAAATTGGTTAGATATTACTTCAGTATGTCATACTATACAGGGCATCTTATTCATCATAGAGCCTTCATTTTAGTCTCGTCTGATAAAAACTTTTTTGAGTGGCATAAAAGTATATTGGAATGATTTTATTTCCCTGTGATCACCAAGATTGCAGAGCCAAGGAGTATGGAGCTTACACTACAATTTAGCTTTCTCCCCTGCATTTTGTATCTTCTGGCAAACAGTGCCCTGTCCTTCCCTTTTCTTTCTCCTCACCGTTGTGCACCAGTGCCTGGCATTAGCCTCCAAAACATTTATCCAATCCCCTCCCCTCCCCCACTACATTTACAGCGCTGGACTGTAACTTTGTTGGGCAGCGTAATGCACCCTCTCCCAACTCAGGTCGAGTCATAGTGTATCCCTGCCACTCCTCAAACTGCAGTTGCCCACATCTTTCTGACTGCTTCTCCAACCTTATCTTACATCCTGCTGGATCTGTGGGTGCACTCTTGTTTTGTTATGTTATTGGCTTCCTCTCCTATACCTCACTTTTACCCCCCNGGGGGGGGGGGCGGGGTGCCATAGAGACAGACAACAACCATCCACAAAAATTGAGGTCAATAATTACACCCAAGTTTGTATACTGTGTACTCTGCACTATCCTATTTAATGCACAGCCTTCATTTTGATGTAATTAAGCAGAATTTTATTGCAAGACAAAATTTGTCCAATATTGACCTTTTACATTTCAAACCAATTTTTAATTAATGATTCAAAAATGAGTATTATATTATGAATAGGACAGCCTGTGCAGCAGGCTGATCTAATGTAAATCATAAATGAACTATCATTGAGATTAATATGCATGCAATGCAATGAATAGGATTGTCCTTGCAGTAGGCAACAATGTACAATTCCCTAATATACAAACACATATGATAAAATTGTATAAATATCTGGCCATCACACATTCCCCGTGTTTTGACAAATATTCTACCAGCAGTACCGAAATCATCAAAACCTCTAAAAAATATGTTACACATGCAAAAGATAGCAAAGTATGCCAAGCTAAGCCGTAGTAAATCCTTTGAATAAAATGGGCATTTCATAGCTTACTGCAAATTTGCAGATCACACATAAAAGACTGGTATACCGACTGGTGGAGTGAAGTAAAGATAGCCCTACATTAGAGCCCTATATCATAACAATTCTCAATTACAATGTCTCATGTGTACATCTGCATCACACACATAATGAACATACACGTGTATAATTACTTTCATATTCAACATTATTGGACCAGTTGTAAACAAGTCATGCTGACATACACAACATAAATAACTACAAAGTGAAATAACAGCAATTTAAACGTCATTTGCAATAATACAATGACCAAGGTGTAATTTTAGAAATCCTTGGTAGAATCTTGATCTAAAACTTACTTTCTACAACCTTAGGGCCTCACAATTTACAATCAGCTAATGTAATTACAAGCTGCTGGTGCAATACACAAAGAATTTTACTCGATTCATAGGCTCATTTTTTCAAACATTCTGCCAACAAATTATTATAAATGGCTCATGTTACACCATGGACTACAGTCCACTTTCCAATATCCAAGTAAGTTATGGAGAGCAGTAATTCTGCTCAAAACTGTAATGATTACTGCACATGGCACTAAACAAATAAAACCGGTATGACAGCAAGTTAGTGAAGTTTTGAAGAATACACCTAAAAAATAGGTTAATTCCTACTTTAGAACTCCACACAAAATTTATGGATAATCCTTTGTACTCCCTAACAGTATCAATAAAATTTAATTGGGTAGTCAAGGTTATGTTAAATTAGGCCAATTCATTTATTTACCGTTAGGTCAATCCACTCAAGAAACGGTGGCTTAAGAAGGGTTCTTTTACGTATAAATATAGTCGCGCAATCATGGTAGTTAAAATCTGGTAAATATTAATTTACTGTATATTATTTCCAGCTGAGTTTCATGGTAACATTCGTACCCAACGGGTAAAAATACACTGAAAAGTTACATCTAGTATGCTTTTGTGAAGTCATTATGTAAAATAACCCATAATAAAATATATTATATGAATAGCGTAAAATTTATTTCTACACAGCAAGTCATACACATTGTCCTTACCCATTTTATCACAAATTCACCGACACCACACCACCGTAAACTTTACACAATTTTAGCTCACACAACAAGACTACACAATGAATGTTGCCATACGCTTTACCGTCATTCGCTGTGAAACTGATTTGAGAAAAATTTTCAAGAAATGCTGAGTAGAATTGACTAAAACTCTTGTACATGAATGATTTCTCAAAATTGTTAAAATTATTTTATTTGCTAGAAATTCGCTGAATATAGTTTTGATTTCGATAGTACAGTTGAAATTTATATGATTAAAATAGCACCTATACAATGCCTTTTGTGTATATGTACCCGTAGTGATTCGTCAAGAAAATATTTTCAGAACCCTAAATCCACCGTATCTTCCGTGGAGCTACATAATAAATAGCTCTTATTATAGCTTATTGCCATTTTTTTCGCGAATTCTCTGCATAGTATCTATCTTTGGACTTGCGGTGAAGTATGTATTATATTATGGCAGTGCTCACTCTAACCCGATTTCTTAATCGTGACATTAATGAACAGGTAATAAATTAGCACCTTAGGTAAATAAATATTGTGTAAATTATGTGGCTTTGGTTGCATTGTTCATTTTAGAATTAAAATCGATCCTTCTAAATGTAGAGTTTTTCTATGATTGATGCAAAAGTACAGATCCAATCAATAGTGCATAACAATAACAGCCCATGGCAATGGCTAGACGTAACCTTTCGTAATTGACGATCGCGCCATTTCACACCATTACTTATGAGGACCTCTATATATTGCACAAATCACTGTATCACATATTCATGTTACTTCGGATTTTAACTTTAAAATTGCATTCTGCTACCACTCATAGGCCAGTACAATGCAGAAAAATCATCAGAGACGTAAGTGATCGAAAGTCGGTTCTTAATGAAGTATTACCGTGTATTGTTTGATCGCATGAACCAAGAATTTTTATTTATTCCAACACGTTTTACCGTTGGGTTTTAAATGTCTTACAACTACTGGTGTGGTAGGGGTGTGAGGAATGAGTGGTTTAAACTTCCTTTTCCAAGGGAAGTACTCCGCAGTCACGTGAAAAGCCTCACCTGAGCCAAGGCTTGAACCCAGGTCCTTTCGGCTGTGACGCCATTACGCTAACCGCTACACCATAGAGCCCACGTGTTGGCCAATCATCTCGAGTTGTGTCGTAATTGCAAATACTCACAAGCTTCGGACTAAATTAATTTTTAAAATTTGACTGGAGTAGTGAAAATTTGTAAATGGAAACTCAATTCAAATTGCTTGCTAAAATCAGTAATTTATTACACTTTCTAAATTGCATGGGTGCCTAAAACTAACCAAAACTCAACTACAATTAATTTGTGACATTCACGCTCACATCAAGTCGA
>VOMN01122025.1:0-21939 GCA_014899125.1 Orchestia grillus
GCCTAGAAATACAGGGTAAATATGTTGTACATAACAATACACATATCTGAGTATATATCTACATAGGTTGACATAAAATTGCATCTTCTATCCCATTCATAGCATACCAACTTGATAACAATATTTTCCACAATAACTATCCTCAGTGACAATGCTTACTATATATAGTGTACTTCAGAACATTTTCCATCATTATTTTACTCTATAGCTGAGTTTCATATTCAAATTGTAAGTAAATCATCAAAAAACAGTTATGAAATATTAACAAATTTTATAGTATTTTTTATTTAGATGAAATTATCACATAATTTGCTGTAATATTCACATTATTGTTGTAAAATGCATTAAGTTACTACAAGTATCTTTAGGCATGTTAATACGTGTATTTTATAGGCATTAAGGTAAATAATTTATCAAGTACATACCTATCTACTTTCTGATATTCAAAACCTCACACACATGCCCCCAAGAGTTATAGGTTAACAGTTCTTTCAGAAAATATTCCCCCCAAACAGTGTGTAGACTGCAGCCTATGACACTGCTACACTAAAACCATTCCAGACTCGTGTAACTAATGATGAGGATGCCAGCCATCACATCTGAGTATGTGGAAAATATTGCTAATGATCACAAAAAGGTAAATTTGGATTTTCCAGATCCCAATTTTGATAATCCTTAAGACCTGTTGTTTTAATCAAGGCAATTAATATGATTCTCAAATCTAAATTACAAATTCAAAGTCTGAGATACCCTGAACTTTGTCAAAACATTCTGCAACAAACTTGGAACACAGTTGAACATCAGCATTTTTATGATTCATAAATCTGTTCAAAAAGTTGACAAAACCAAACATAAAAATTAAACCATTACATATAAACATAAAATGGAAACACAAAAAAATATGTCAAAAAAAAAATACCAAACCATACAAACAAAAGCAAAGATTTGATATTTTTGGTTGCATATTGCTGAGGAAGCTTATTTAATATAACATAAAATATAGTAAAAAGAACAAGCCAAATGACCCATTTGTGGGTTTCTATCCAACCCCATGCAATCCCACTCTAATCACAGACAGCCAGCTTTGTACAGCAATCCTTCAATTATTGCAAGTGCTTCTTTCCAGAATTCTCAATAATTGGTGAAAAAAAATCTGTGAAGTAGAAATAGAACTGGCTACAGGGATTTATCAGTCACTTTTGCAGATTTTAAAAGATATCTGACAAAATAGAAATAGAATTTTCTAAAGGAATTTATCAGTTCTTTTAGCCAGATATAAGAGAAAATCTGCAAAAGTAGAAATAGAACCAGCTATGATTGATATTTACTTTACTGCTGCCATCTGCACAGAGTATGCTATTCATTGTACACCTTCATATTAGTGTCACTGGATAAGAATTTCTTTCCTGAGTGGTGAAAAGCTATTTTCAAAAGGTTTAGGATAAGATAAAATGATAAATTAGTTCATATTGTACAACCTGCCTCCTGCTCTTATGTTTCCTCCTATTCATGTTAGGGTTATGTTACATTAGGAGAGGTTTTTTCATTCATTTAACACAACGCAATGTGATAAAAATAGTAAAAATGAAACTTGCATTTAGATAGACTTTGTGAAATTTTGGTAATATAAGTAAATGAATGGTTTGGATATCTCTCAATCATTTAATGTATCAAAACTTTTTGAAAATAGGTTTCTGCTCCTCAAAAAAATTATACCTGTCCAATGACACTAAAATAAAGGCTGTACAGTGAATAGGATGCTCTGCAGTTGGTGACAGTAAATTAAATTATAACCCTGGCTACAGGAATTGACATCACTTAGTTAGACATATGTCTAACATGCTACAGAAGATTTATGTCACTTTAGTTAGTCCAATTTATACATCATAGATTTTCACACATAGGGCATAAGGGCATGATAGGGTTGACTCTGAAAAATAACATCCACAATGATAGAGGCATTACACAGATGTAAATAAAAGAGTAAAGTAAGTCATTTTGACTTCAGCTCAGACTTTTACAGGAGCATTCTGTATTTGACAGCTCTATCACCCCCTTTCCATCTTGCAAATATGAATAAAAAAAGTTCTTATGGCCTTTAACACACTGACTGCAATATGACCCACCAGGGGGTTGTTTTGACCCTAGGAAGATAGCATCATCGCAACCAACGTGTTAAGTCAGACTTTAAAAGACATAGTGACTTAAAAGGCCTTTAATGATCCTACCCATGCTGTTAAAAGCAATTAAGTGGTCAAAATAAAGATGAAATTCTAACAACAGAAGTTTTAATGCACTATAATTCCAACATCATTTTCAAAATTTTGATTTGAAGTGCATGTAAAGATTTTGCTAAATATTTACTCTTGAGTGTCCATACTTTTTTCTATAAATAAATTAATGAAAATTAATTTTTTTTAACTTTTCAGCTTCTAAATTTGAGTAGCTTTTGCAGTTCTTTTCATGTAGACTATGAAAACCTTACTAATGGCAAATTGTAATATCTTTGTACTATGGAAGATGAATGTTAGTCAAAAAATGCATGGTCAAATTTAGTTGAAAACAAATAAATTGGTATTTATTTTATAAAATTCAACAATATAATAAATCTAGCAATTTCAATGCTGAAAACCATCTTACTATGATGATGGAGTTAAGATCTAAGCAAATCTTAATTCCAACGGTACCATTTATAAATAGTTTCTAGTACAAAATGAATATCTATTTAAAATTGTAAAATTTCAGTATGCAATGAATGCTTTTAAATAAATTTCCACATATGAAGAAAATTTTTCATATCCTAAAATGAAAATTTAATTAGTATTCTTTTTTCCTCTCTAAAGAGTGTGAAATGATGGTATGCACCAGATGGCAGGTAGTCAAGAAACTTTGATGATACTTAGTTGCAAGGTATCATACAGGGTCTTCCCAATCGTTTAATTTCACTGTAAATTCCAATTAAGACAAAACATGCTAATCTTACCACTTCCTTGATGAGAGCTCCCAGGGGGTTCTTGTCCATGCGACTGGGAGTCGCTGGAATCCTCCTTCACTTCTTGCTCACGTCGATTTTTTCTTAAAGAAAACATCGCGTGCAGTCTCTCACGACACAATTAAATTCAGACACGCGAAAATTCAAATGTAGAAAAAGGTCTTAACAGCGGCGGCACAAAAACTACTAGCTACCACCCACTGGAATCTCAAATATTTCACAAAATTCGCCTTCCCTATAGTCAACACAAAACATTAGCCGCGGAAGATCTCAAACTTTACGGAGTTACTCCATAGTTGAAATATTATTGCATCCAGATATAATACAAAAATTATTCTAATATAACACTATAGTTAACTATCATTAAAACGCCTGTTTTAAACCGTTTAAATAATGAAATGCTTTTTTTCTACATGAACACCTGCCAGCAATAACAATTTTTCATCCTTTTGTATACGTACAATCCCTACATGCTGTGTAGAACATCTGTGAGAGGTCAATGTATAGTGAACGTCAATGTAGTCATAAACACTGAAGCATGACGTTCACCTAATAGGTAACAGACTTCATACAAATAGGAAAGTCAATCAAAAATCCAACATTCTATAGCGATTGGAGAAATGTCAGTAAAAATAGCGAGAGCAAAGAATGATATAGCTTTGAATTGCAGATCCTTTTAGTTACTAGGATGAAAAATGATGTTCAAAAAACAACAAACATTAATATTTGCAAAATAATTATCTTGTTCATATTTCAGGAGGAAGGCTGAATAAGCTTTCTTTATTATAGTAAGGGGCTCTATAACACAGAAACTGTACTTTTCTCGTAATTTTCCACGGTCAAAGTAAAATGTTACTTTAGCTATACATATCATTAAGTGGCTGTGATGTAAAAATTACGTACAATTTACAGTTAATGTGCGTAGAATTATGTTTTAATTGCATGTCCAGATATCGTTTATTATTCTTCAGTATCATATATGATTTTTTCAGAAATTTCGTAACTTACTAGATCACCTGTGATCCGTTGGGTCGCTATTATAGAATCCCTTTTAGGCCTTTAATGATTTTTTTGTTTCTTAACAAATAACCAAAGCCAAAAAAATAATTCATTCACTATAATCTCAATAAATTGTAACCGTGATACGAATCGTAACCTTAACTTATTGACTGAGAGATGAATTTTTAATTTCTGTCCAATATTGTTACAGAGGAGTGTACACGGTTACATGCAAGACGACCAGAGTCTTGGTATTATAGAAATTAAAATCAGTGCTGACTCACTCGAACGTCAGGGTTTGTTTCATGACAAGCTGGCTTTCCCCATGATATTATATCTCAAGATGATCCCTTGAATATTTTCTCAATTTATTTTCCAAGTAATTCCAAGTTACCATTTCAGGAAGGCGACTCTAGCGTATGTTTGACTACCTTGAGAAATTTCTAGGCTACATAAACAACATAAGCTACTGTTGGTCTTCGGCTTCAATTTCAACCTCGTATCCATGGATGCTTAATACTCCCATTTCCAACTGCATTCAAGGGTACAGTCAATAATTATAAGGCATTCAAAGTTCTATCTATTGTTCTGCACGTCACCTATGTTGAAATAAAGATAATTCTTTCAACTTCGGAGATTATCGCTGTGCTAGTCAAGACCCTAACAATTATAGCGGCGTTATCAAGTCGAGCTCGTAAAAAAGTGCTTCAGGTGCTTTGTACGAATTTACTTCTATCACTGATACCCAAAAATTGACGAGAACATTTGTCGGCGAACAAGGGTGTAAAATACAAATAAAAAATAGAAAAGCTATATACTCGTAGCTCCAATTCGTACCTGCAGGACTAATTAAGTATCTATACCGATTATATAGGAGTATATGTAATTCATCCATATAAGAGAAGATATTTAACAACACACTAGATGGTTACTTTCGTTTTCTTCTACCAATTTGCGAATGAGATGAAAAACAGGAGAATGAAATAGAGAAGACTGAAACATAACACAGTTGTTCTCACTGGATATCGCAAAACTATTCCATACTCAAAATCACAGAACTATGCTACAACCCTCGCCTTTCGGCTAGATGCCTAAGTTGCGGCATGTCACTACGGGCACAAAAAAGCGTCTAGTACGCAGGGACTTTCGGGAAACTAGGCGCCATCGTAAGTAGTTGTAGTTATCTGATGTCCTGAAGATAGCTGAGATGATAGTTATCTACTGTCCTGAAGAACGCAGAGATGAAGTGGTTAGTGGTGGCCACACAACAGGGAGGGTAGTTACACTTCCTGGTCTTGAATCAGCCCTGACTTCCTATTCTACGTCTATCTTTTGCCTCAGCGTGATTGGTGAATGATGGCACGGGACGTAGAGAGAAATTAAGAATGGGCCTCATTCTACTCTACTCTAGTAATATTATGGAATGCAGCGCATCAGTGACTCAGACTACGTTGTGGCGAAAGAGATGAGACCGTTTAGTTTCGACTTAATTGAACAGGTCAACTTTGCGCAGATCACATTAGACTATTAGTTAGTAGAAATAAGGGATGCAGTGCTTCAGTAACTCAGACTTTTTAGCACCGAAAGAGTAAGGACCATTTAGTATGGACTGGGAGAACGGGGAATATACGTAAGAGGTGTGTTCCCACACAAAATCCCCTGCGCATGGAAACGAAAAGTTAAGAAGGAAGAGGAAGAAAAGATGAACAATAATCGGCAAAGAAAGAATAAGAACGGAAAGAAGCAAAGTGGGTACAAACGACAGAAGTCCCGAAGGCTTCGCTATAACTGAGGTAGCTTAACAGTGCCTCCGTGGAGGCACTAGTCCCTATAGCATACGATAGACGAACCTAACCCTATTGCCTACGGCTTACCCTATGCCCCTGAGGGGAATTATTTAATTTCAGAATAGACTTTGGGAAACGTAGAATCTATGTACAAGTGCTTCTACACAGGATTCACTGGGCATTGAAATGCAAGTTAAGAAAGAAGAGATAAACGATAATTAGCAAAAGAGGCATGGAAATGGAAAGTAGCAAAGTGAGCACGAGAGATAGAAGTCCCAAAAGTCCAGCTGGAGCTGAGATAAGCTAACAGTGCTTCACTGAGGACGCCAGTCTCCATCGTACACAAACGACAAACCTAATGAACCTAACCCTACTGCTTATCCCATGCCCCCCGTGAGGGGAGCCCCCCACAGAAGGAGGCCCGAAAGTTCAAGGTATGACAATTGAATAGCAGGAGACTTTAGACGCTTTACTTTTATAGGAAGCTCAACAGTCAGGAGACAAATACGATCAAATATCTCGCATTAACAAAACAAAACGCAACCAAGGTAAGGTAAATAAACGAATGTACAGTAAAAATATGTGACCATAGTTACGAACACAGTATCGCACAATTATAGACCTCGGAAAGCTCAAAAATTCCTGGTAAAATTTCTGAACAGTTTCAACGTATACAAAGCATGGTAACATCGTAACTAACGGTGACGTCTGAAATAAGGTTTTTTTCCTAAAGCAGCAGCTTTATCTTACTTCCATTCTTACACTTCCGTACACTGACCATATTCTTACAGCTAAGACTACAATATTCTCCTTTAAAACTACCAACGTTTGCATTGACGATCCGCGCCAAAATGCGTGGCATTTGCCAGGTTCCAAGCTCTGCTTCAATAGAAGGACTACAAGCACTTTTGACTAACGGTGTTTTCGGAGAAGTTACACTTTCTCACATGCCCCAAATTTGACACAAAATATAAAAAAAAGATTCTTGGTACTTTAACATTGGAAAGGCGATATTACTTTTGCAATAAGGCTCATTCAGCTTTGTATGAAAAACTGGCTGCTGCCTTATGTATAAAGCGTTTGACGATCAACTAGCAACATCCTCATGAAACTGGACCTGTAGATAAAGAGTTAAAAAGCCCAAATCTAAACAAGGTCAGAACGTGTTGGGTTACTAGTGAATAATGTGACTGGAAACACTTCGTACAATGAATATACCGGCCATTAGCCACATCTCAACGACACGTTGGCGACGTCCACAGTTTAGCCGAGTGAAGTCGTACTGAAGGCTTCCGTTTTCAGAAGCAAGTGATGAAGAAATGTCGTCGGCGTCCAGGAAAAGCGGAAATACTCGCAGCAAATAAACTATAAAAAAGCTGCAAACGATTTGCACTCTGGACTACCGCAGACGTTAGAGGAAATCAGGGCTAATTGAAATATAGATATAAAATCCACAATACAGCGTGCATAGATTTTGTACGGCATCCTCTACGGTATGATGCAAATCATGTACGACATCCTGTACAGCATGATGTTAATTATGTACGTGATCCTGTACGGTATGATGCTAATTATGTACGGCATCTTGTTGGGTATGATGCAAATTATGTACATCTTGTACAGCATGATGCTAATTATGTACGGCGTCCCGTATAACACAATAGATTTTTTTTCATCCTGGACAGCATGATGCAGATTCTGCACGGCATCCTGAATAGCATGATACAGATTTTCTTGCATCCTGGAGAGCATGACGCAGATTTTGCTGCAAGTAGCACACCGCTACAACGCTACCAGAGCACAATCAGTTGTGCTATCTCTGCCCTTATTGATTAGAAGGACGAGCCTTGTTAGTGCATTCACTGAAGGTGCAAGAATAACAAGCAATATAGTTTATTCCAAGAAGGGGATCTACGGAGTGAGACAAAAGATTGAAAGGTTTGACTGAAGCTATGGTTCAATCAAATGACAGAACGAATTTCAAGAATTAAAATATGACTGCAGCTACAAGAAAGTAAAACTTAACATTAAATAATTAGGTCATATGATACATTACCATTGGATCTCGCACTGAAAAAAACTACTGCATCACTACACACTAACGACATATATCGAGTAGATAGAGAACTGTCGACGCAGCAGCACTCGACCAACACAAGAAAATCTACGTCTTAACTTAACAAGCTTTCTGAACGACAATCGTCTCAAAACTGTCCAAAAATGCTGCCTTTTCCGGCATCGGCCACCATCGTTCCTAATTATACCGCCGTATAATGATATGGCTCTCACGAATACACAGAAGTACATGAACATGAAATAGGGAAAACAGCTATCAGAGAACTGCCCACGCTTCTACAAATGACAATAGACACTTAAATCACATGAAGTCAGAACATCACAGGACCGTGATGGGAAAAGTTTCCAGTAACACGTTTAGTTTCAAAGATTTGCGAGTTACGCGATATGATCGCGAGAAGAAATTGATCATTTTAAAATGCTTTCCCAAAAAATAACTATACACATTTTCAGCATTTGGCTCGGCGCTTGCGAATTGAAGAGATACCCGTGTTTAATTCCGGTAAGGTACACCAGTACAGGCAGATCAGTGCACCAGCAGCGGCAGGCACCAGTACGGCGCCAGTATATGCAGGTACCAGTACCTCTGGAATGGTAAATCAGGCACGCAACACGGGTACAACGAGAGTGGATTCAGGCTGTGCACAAGAGGCCGTACGAAATAACATTTCGAGAAAGAAGACGGTCTACCAAGAAGCACGTCCGTAATTCCAGGCAGTGGTTGGTCCTTTAATTAAGAGATGGCGAACTTAGGTCATGCTGCGTAGAATTAACAGAATTTCACAGCGCGTTGCTTCTTTCCTTTGGGAGAGCTCATTCTACAGAGCACCATTTAACGAATTACGGCTTAATTAAAGCTGCCTTTGTGATCACACGACTAGAAGCAATAGAAACATCTACAATCCTAAAAATCACAGGCGCGTTTATTAATTCGTGCTGAGAAACGTGAATAGTTACAACACAACCTGAGATCGGTAGAAACAGAGTATTACTAAAGTAAGGTTATGGGTATACCGTTTATTTACGCAACAATTTATCTTAAATCAATCCAGGAATAAAGGCTGAGAGCAAGGACTATCAGGTCAATAACCAAAATGCCTGAAACTTTATTCCTCCACCTTGAATGCGAATACTTCCTGATCACAAATTATGAATTCTTCCCCCAAAAATATACTGAAACGCACTAACGAATACAAAGCGCGTCTGACGATAGGCACAGTCAGTACCGAGATGATCTCAAAAGAAGGTGCGTTCACACACGTATCCAAGAACTCCTAGTTCCTAAAAAAGGAGAGGCGTGAACACTTTTTGGGAAAGGGCTCTGAGAACCTCTTTTGCACGTACACATTACACGTGAGACCAAACCCCCCACACAACCCAACCACCGTTTGAGACACACCCGCTAGAGGGCCGTAACACACCCGCTAGAGGGCCGGAACACACCCGCTAGAGGGCCGGAACACACCCGCTAGAGGGCCGGAACACACCCGCTAGAGGGCCGTAACACACCCGCTAGAGGGCCGTAACACACCCGCTAGAGGGCCGTAACACACCCGCTAGAGGGCCGTAACATACCCGCTAAGCCTGAGATAACCTAACAATGTCATTCGGGGGACGCCAGTCCCAATAACATATGATAGACTAATAATCCTATCTCTATTGAATATCCTATGCCTTCTGAGGGGTCGGTCTCACGTAGCGAAAGCGTGAAGAATAAGCTGGTTAAATCATAATCTCCATCAGAGCCAGCTAGAGAACTGGTGAAGTTCAAACCGCGCCTAACAATCGCTTTTATGATTGTGTTCGAAGGATGCAATCTTGCTTGCCAGTCACATCCATCATTGGAAGGAGTTCAAGGAGAGAATAACTTGACGCGCCTCACCAAATGACACTTTCTCTCCCGCGTCGGTCAAAAGGGATGATAAATCCTTTGAGAATATACACGCGATAAGAAAGGTACACTTTGGACATAAAAACATTCTAGTGCGGTAGGTTTTAGCCAATTTAAAAAAAAATGTGGCGAGTAATCGGTAGCATAGATTGCAGGGACTAGTTGAAAATAGAGAATACATTCAGCACAACCTAAAGTCGCGCCGATTTTAGCGTTTTCGAGGGCTGCAACTCTGGCCACAAAACGAGCTTGTGAGTGAAACATTACAATCAACAGAGAATCCTCAAAATGTCTACACTAAGAAAACGTCTCTTCAGCCTTATCAGTCCTTGGTTATCGAGTATCAAGACAGCGATATGAACAAATATTTTCAACTTCAAAGCTACACTAACACATCCGAGTAAATAAAGAAGGTTCTACCGTAAATCCAAAAGCACATTAATAGTAAACAACTCGTAAACTCCAGTCACAATATTCACAACATCAAGTCCCAAAGTGGACGGGCCTTTAACCGAAAATGCTTCAATCGTCGTTTACCAACAAAAAGACTGCGGTAAACAAAAATCAATGGATTAGTCGTCCATCTGCAAGAATGCTTGAAAATTTAAAGCAATCGATTTTCCTTGGCACCAGTCAACTGTTGGCAACAGGAACAGTTTTGTTGAAAGTATTAGTTGACGCAGGCATCAACGGACCTCAGTCTACGCGGACTATGGAACAACTGGAAAATCTGAATATTGCCAGTTTAGTCAGTCCCCGACTGCTATTCGAAATATTCGAGTTAGAACTCTCTTTTGGGCGTGTGAGTGGATCACTTTTATATAACATTGTGCGAGGTTGTCCATAAGGTTCAGCATTAATGGACCACTTCCCATCCCTTCCAGTCCGTTGATGAGCGTCAACTTTACCAAACCTTCAGTTATCTATATTCATCCCACACAGTCAAATTTTCATTTTAAATTACACTATTCAAATGAACTGAAACTTTCAATAAATGGAGATGTTCATATTTGAGAGCTTCAACTACGTCACCGAATAGAACAAGTACACACATTTAAAAAGTATATTGTAAAAAAATAACTCAAGGTATCTAAAATTTAAGTTACGAAGCCTAGAGTCACAGTACATACACACACATATATGTATATATATAAATATATATATACATAGACATGAAGACCTAAAAAACAAGTAACATGGAAGAGAGAGTAATTTGTTCATTTCTTCAGAGTAACCAACTGAAACGCTAGAACGGGAAGACATTTACCAAAATTTGGATCCAAAACTAACATAACTCAAACTGCTGTTCTCATTACAGACACATCATTATAGAGAATTAAACTTTCTTTACTTGAAAATTCCGCAAAAAAAAAAATGGCAACAGCACACAACTGCAATTTCACCAAAGAAGTTAAAGAGCTAATGGCAATGGCACAGAAAGTCATTTTGAGCGCTAGGGCATTCGCTTAATTAATGGAATCCATGTAAGCCGGGGTAACCGAAACAACCATCACCGCCGCCGCATGAAGACCTCCATGTAGCGCTGCAGGCGGGTGACCGCTTCCTTGGGATCAATGTAGAGGCCACTCAGCTTCGTCGGGAGAATAAAATTCGGGTACTTCCGCGAGTCCATCGCTTGTATGGAACTTGAGTCGAGAGAATTCGGGGAGATGAGTTCGGCGATTTGTGTGAGCAGACTGCGGGGGGTGTCTGAGTCGTCCTGCAAGGAAGGAGCGGAGGCTTCGCTGTGTTCCTCAGCGCTCAGAAAGGAGAGGTCTTCCAAGTCGTCAGAGAGGGCGTCGCACGCGGGGTCCTCCGACGTGTCGTAAAACTCCTCCTCATCCCCGCAATGGAAAGTGACACGGGAGTGCTCGAGGCTCCCTCGCCCAGAATCACTGGGGGAAGGATGCTCTTCTTTCAAATCTTTCCAAGCATCTCCTAAAGTAGAGGAGTCTGTGCGGTCCCCATTGCACTTTGCAAGGTCACCCAAAGATTTGGATTTGTTGCAAGCGGTGTCGCGGTTACCGCCATCATCGCGGTCACAGAGGCTGGTCGTCGAAGAAGAGCATTGGTCAACTGTGTCGGAGCTCATGACGTCAGTCGTCATCTGGCTAGCGTCGGTGAGGGGGTTGCGCGGCGTCTCCCTGGAGTCGACGCTCTTCAACACTCTCCTGACGATAGCATTGAACACGGCAGGCTGATCTGAGCCAACTGCATGGCCGGCGGCCGCCACAATCTGAAAGCGAAAATGTGTCATTATATTTGTGGATATGGTTTACCAAGTGTGCACGACCTGCTCGATTATATATGTGTGTATATATCTAATCGAGTGGGCCGGTTTGTATGCGGGTCTTATGGATATATATATATACACACAACGCTTTAACCGTTTTTTGTAGTATAGAGCAAAATGTAGCGTTGTAGCAAAAAAATTAGGTCCATAAAGAATGGTTCCTTACCATCAGGGTACGATTTTAGCAGTTGAGCTCAAGCTCACATTTCTCTGCCAATCATATGAGTGGAAAAAAATGTTGGTTGCTCATTGAAAACTCCCGGGCCTATAATTACCTTTCGATATTGATTTCTGAGGATAAATGGGCTCATTTTTTTATATAACCTCCCATAAACGAAGAATTAATTAGGTTCAAACTGCACCTGGCCAGACGGGCCACACCGGCATCACCTGGACATCGACGTAGGAATCGGAGCGCAACTTCTGGACGTCCGCACCTGTCCGCTTCCAGACCCAGGTCTTCTCGCCGTACAGGAAAGTGATGGGGACCTCTTTGGGGAGCTGTCCGAGCCGCGGCACCATGGGGAACTTGGCCCACGCTATGCCGGACATGAGGCTGTGGAACGCCTTCTCTCCGCTGAGGTGACAACAAAATGAACATGAAGCGAGCACAAAGACGAAGTGAAGCGACAACAAATATTATTCCAAGCGACAACAAAAATAACGTGAAGCGAGAACAGAAATGCAGTAAATTGGGAATCATAAGTGAAGTGAGTGAAAAGTTTAGCACGCCCTTATTTTCTCCCACCACTTAGCACCTAGACCGCACCCCTGGACTCGACGGACTACATCCTGTTGAATTATTTCCTTCACTTTACACACTTGGCGCCGCTCGCAAGCACTTCAAGGCCACGCCACAGCAGCAGTCATCATGCTGCAGGGAAGGGGGGGGGGAACCCCCGACACCCAGTCGGGGTCAGGAGTGCTGAGTCCATAAAATACACTAAAAAGCGGCTAGAATTTTGATTAAGTCGATAATCCACATGAAAATGGCCCCGATCAAATCGCCGTGGTAAACCAACTTCCACAGCGACAAGCTTTAAGCAGAAATTACGATTTTGTATGTATTTATTTACGTGTCCATTGGCCTGACCGAGAACAAGCGTGGGTTATCAGAATTCTTGACTAGCGTGTGCGAAATCAAGCGTTGCTTTCATTTAGGTAAAACGCAACCATCCGTCAACACAACCATCCGTCAACACACCCATCCGTCAACACACCCATCCGTCAACACACCCATTCGTCAACACACACATTCGTCAATACACCCATTCGTCAACACACCCATTACAAAATTAGCTCGAGAACACTACCTATCCCAAGAAGGTTACTAAGTGCAAACCTCAGCCTTAATTTTCTCGTCAAAACATAATCCCCTTAAATTTGTTTTTTTTTACAAGTATTTTTATATATTAGTTTACAAATTTATCAATGGGGCGGCGAAAACGTCAGACTGGGAAGGTACGGTATCAGACAATTCATTTCATATATATATATATATATATACATACATATTATATATGTTTCATATATTCTATATATATATATTTCATATATAAATTTGTATATATAAAACGAGAAGATCAATGAACAACAGGATCACAGCGTCGCCTACCTTGGTTTTTTAACGTTGACATGGTAGAAGTAGTCGGTCGTGACCTGGCGAGGGTTGTTGATGTTGCTGAAGTTGTTCGTGTTGAATGGCGGCACGAGTCGCAAGTACAAGTAACCTGCACACCGGCACGCCCAGAGTTAGCTCCTCAATTTTGAATGAACAAGATCTAAACATTCCTCTTTGCAGGCCTAACATATCACACACTGCGTTGCACAAAGACTTATATCTCGCTCTAAAGTACCCCCAATTCGCCTAATATTAGGCGGAAGTAATACAAGAACGGTATCATGAATACGACATATTGACTGAGGTTTGCATTTACAGAGATTATGCAAGATCAAATCGGCTTTATATCAGGTGAAATATTTATTTTCTAAAGTGAGGTACGCATGCATGTTTTTGAGACACCCTTTAACATCGAAACTAACAAATTATGGAAGCGATATTTCATACAAGAAAAAACAAACTAGAACTTGACAAGCAATCAATAATCCATTGTTTCTTACACGAGCTTGCGGTGGTTCAAAGTCCTAAGAGCAATAATAACATTAGAGTTAATTTTGATACCACGATGTTATCGCCGGCAACACAGGCATTACAAGGATACTATCGTTGATTTCCAAGATACCCTCGCTGATTTCCATGACATTATCGCTAAATTTCACAATACTATAGCTGATTCCCACGATATTTCCGTTATCTCGACATCACGGCCGGTAACCGAGAAATTAACCCCCACAGCACTATGGCGGGCAAGAGACAACTGGTGCCGTAACGCTACAGTCTGCGTACGCAGCAGGGAGGGACTGACGCACTACATATTTTTACCTCGGATTTATTTACCAACGTTCGCTAGGGCTGGAAAAATAAGAGCAAGAATCAATGATAATTACTTAAAATAAAGGAGGGTAGAGACGATGGGCACGAGGTAAGTTAGAAACCTAGGACCTCCTCAGTACCCCCACGACAACACGACACTGAGCACCCCAGGACCTCCTCAGTACCCCAGAACCTCCTCAGTACCCCAGGACCTCCTCAGTACCCCAGGACCTCCTCAGTACCCCAGGACTTCCTCAGTACCCCAGGACTTCCTCAGTACCCCAGGACCTCCTCAGTACCCCACCCAGCCACAAGGACACCAGAAAAGAAGTGCGTCCACAGCCCCACAAGGGAGACCGCACTGCTGACCGAGGGGTCCGGCGGCGCGGAGTGCGAAGAAGGGCAGCACGATGCCGGCGCCCACCTCGATGGGCAACATCCACACGGGCAGCCTGTAGTCCTTAGGGCGTGAAGGGAACCCCCAAGGGTCCACGAGAATTAGGTGCTCCACCCTGGGCCGGAATAAGTTCCATTGTTCATGAATAACATCAATATTGAATTATAAATAGCATGCAGCGGTGGGACTGTTACTTCAGAGTTGGACTATACAGTGACTCTCAGTGGAGCTGAATGATGAGTCTTCTCCTGTTAGGCCACACCGTTTTCTCTCGATGGCAGCAGAGTGCCGACGAAAATAAATAATATCTGAACGCGAGGGTGACACATGGCCTGCGCACAGCGTGAATAAAGTCCCGACAAGTCGTAAAATTGTCAGGAAAGTATTCCAGGTTGGAGATGGGGCCCTTGATTGTGTTAGATAATTTGAAAGTATGGAAAAAAATATACGAGAACTATGAAAGACTTCTAACCGCTTACATAATCTAAAAGTAAGCTCCTAGATATAATTTGAAGCGTTTTAATGACTTGAAAATTGTTGCCAACATAACAAAGACATTTCTTTTAGTCTAACTTTAATGCTGGATTCAAGAATATTTCAGTAAATTTTCGACCTTACTGCCTGCTTTACTACAACACTTCCCGTGTACTCTTTACTACCAGCTTTACTACAACACTTCCCGTGTACTCTTAACTACCAGCTTTACTACAACACCTCCCGTGTACGCCTTACTGCCTGCTTTACTACAACACCTCCCATGTACGCCTTACTACCTGCTTTACTACAACACCTCCCATGTACGCTTTACTACCTGCTTTACGACAACACATGCGCTATCTACAGTCCACTCGATGGGAGATCCTGCTACTTCAGATCTCAAAAGCAGGGAGCGCTGATCAGACCAGCTGCCGCCGCTGCAGCCGTCACCGTTAGGGCAGTAACGAGGAACTTGCAACGCTATTCTCGAGGTGCAAAGTCCAATGTCCATTAAATCGACTGCATTATAGGGGGATGGGGGATTGGGTACTTAGTACAGGGTGCACAAGTTTACCCCTGGTGAGGTGCTTCCTGGAGTACAGGGTACGCACGTACTCGCCTCGTGGGATATTTCATGGAGTACATGGGGTAGAAGTACTAACCTGGTGGGGTACTTCATGGAGTACAGGGTACACAAGTACCCTCCAAAGGAGTGGCCACACAAGTAGAACTTTTGGAGGCCGATCGCCTTCCTCCAGGCCTCGATGGTGCCCACAAACTGCGCCTCGACTTCGAACGGATCCGTGCTGAAGTTGGGGCGGGAACTGCGCCCGAAACCTGGGGAGTGGGAAAGGCTTGAGGACGGCTGTTATCGTGTGGGTGTCTTGGGGGTGAACGGATGGGTGATGTAGCGGTGGAGATATGGGCGATATAGCGGCGGAGAGATGGGTGATATAGCGGCGGAGATATGGGTGAAGTAGGGGTGAAAAAATGGTTGTAATTACTGTCAAGTGGAGAGATGGATGAAATGGCTGTGGACATCTTAGCTGCATGTAGGTGAACTGAATGTATGCAAAGTGCAGCTAAACTGCACCTTCAATGTAGTCAAGATACAGTTAGGTGCAGCTCACACAGCTGCCATTTGACGCGATCTAAGCTGCATCTGACCAGGCCTTCTCTTCATGCGCTTTCACAAATCTCAGCACGATCTACACTTCGACCTCCCATTACACGGCCGTACGCCCCGGTTAGAAAGGTTCATCTCGACGTCTTCAACGTCTCTCACCTCTCCTCAAGCCACGAGGTCAAAAGATGCAAGCAACAGCTATGGATACTTCATTTTAGAGCTCGGATATAGCTACGTACCGGACAGCAAGAGAAGCATGGCGTGAATGAAGACATGATTTTTAAACTTAGCACTCGCCACTCACGTCCTGAGTGACCTATTGTATGAACCACGAATCGGGCCAACAGCGACACACGCAAAGGGAAACGTTGCTGAAATGCAAATTTTCAGTGGTTGGTGAAGAGTGAACGCATGTGTAACGATTGTTCTACCACCATAGGTGAGCAGCGCAGGGCAGCGTCGAAAAGATGAGCCAGTTTCAAAGAACTGGGGCCTCATTGAAAGTCGGCGTGTTTTTGAAGAATCTAACTTTCCAGAATGCTTCAAACTTATCAAGGAATAGTTTAAAGTCCACAGATCTTTCCAAATTTCTTAGAAGTGCTTCAAAACCTACAAAACCTATCAAATATTGCAAAATCATTAAAAAACAGGATCGTTCAAACAACCCAGAATCGCTAAAAATAGAATCGGAAGAAACAGAATCGTCCAAAATATAAGAACCGTTAAAAAAACCGAACCGTTAAAAAAACCGAACCGTTAAAAACCCGAACCGTTTATAATTTATATAGAATACTTTAAAATCCCTGGAACACTTCAAAATCGCCGAGGAAGGAAAATCCACAGAATCCTTAAAAAACATTAATCTTCCAAATTTCCTGCGAAAGCTTCGACGCCCTCGCAAACGTACTCGTAGGTTGAAGTGAGCACGATTTGTACCCTGTTGAGCGAGTGCACCAAGCAGTAGGTCTCCGTAGAGTAAGCCAAGGTATGTGTATGTGCAGAATAGTTCCCCATCTCACGACCACACCCAAGATTTAGCACATCCCAAACCAAAACAAAAACCATCTTGCATCACCAAACGCCCTGGTTCGGTGCCCCACAATCTAACTGGGTCGAGTTGTCGCGCAACAGAGCCATCGTTGGATCGATAAACGTTCTGAGTCGATCAACCATAGGAGCTTGCGAGCAAACAAATATCTTTTTGGGCCACCGTCAATGAGCACAGCAGGCTACGCATGAGTAACATGGACTATGCCCTGCATTGCAGATATGGCGCAGATAAGGCAAATCCTGAGTACACTCCTCCACACGTCTACCGAGATGGTCAGAAACGTTAAGATCACTCGTACCACCACACTCGTCCTACGCAGACGCATCGTCAGCACAACGTGAAGTTCACTGCTCTCAGATTTCGACGGCAACAAGGAAGTTTTCATTCCTATTTCGCTCCTTCAAAGTAGGGCGGGACAAAGATCAAGCGTAGTTAAGCTATTTGTCAAACATATACCATCTTTGCGGATGCACATATATCTGCAGAAATATTTAATGAAATCACACAAAAAGTCTCATACCGAGCTAAAGCTAGGCTCCGGAATAAAATTTCAGGTCCAAGTTAACTGCACCTTCACTCCAGAGGAACGCGCCCTAGCATCGATCGCTCAGAAAAGAACCCTGAACTGCACAGCCTTTCATACCCGACACAGTTCCCTGGAATGAACTCGTCCTTTTGTCCCAATAAACTACCCAAAAATCGTCTCGGCTTAACATGAGGAGAACTGGGTGGAGTTAGGGTCAATAAAGAGAGCGGTCCCCAGAGCCACGCTGTCTCGAGGAGAGCACGAGGGTCCGTCCCGCACTGAGCACGTGACGGCGTGACCGCGGCGTGCGTCATCGACACTACCGCAAGCAACGTCTCCTCAATGTTAACCCTGTAGCGACCACCAACTTGTATTTTGAATGAACGAAGTACTGCGTGAAGGATCGGTTTAGATTTTGTGAACTTGTGAAGCATCTTCACCCTAGTTTTGAACGAAGCAACAAGAGCTTGAGACTGAACTCTAAGACTGAAGACTGAACTCTAAGACTGAAGACTGAACTCTAAGACTGAAGACTGAACTCCGTTTAACTAAAGCGAAGAGAATTTTTAAGCATGGTCCTCCAAGTCAAGTCCATCCCCGGCAACGAGTTGAATCCTATTTAGTTTCTACTCAACTCGAAGTTTTCAACTTTGCCCGAGTAAGTTCGTCAAATTTTCGATTTAAAACAAAGCAAAAAAAATTGATAAAAGCTAACTCGGCCTCAGTACAACTCGGTTTGTACGGAGGGAGGTCAGAACAAACCGACCCTTCACGAGTGCACTCGTCTGTCACGAGAAAATAAAATCGTCTCGAAAATGTGCGTTCTCGGCAGAAAATTTGCCGGAGTTGAACTTAATCTTTTACTAAAGTATAATTTAGCTGTGATAGTTCATTACCGTGGCACCGCATGAAAATTAGAGTTGCGTGTACGTGATGTCAATGAGAACGTATCTTGTCATTTCACCCTATATACAGTACTAAATGGTAGTCGTTAGACGTGTTATGTAATACTCACAAATTGCAGATTTTCTTAGTCATTTAGTCCTCAAAGGTTTTGGCATCAAATAGAAGCATAAGACCTACTAACATGTCTACTCGGATCTCATGAAAAAAGCGTTAATGGCAATAACGGAAACTCAGACAATAAAAACCTTTAAATACTAACTTAAAAAACTGAAAATCACAAAACAACCGACAGTAAAAGTGAAATTATTCCTTAACTTTCGGATATTTTGTCTCTTTCAATCAAACTACAGTTCCCTTGGCATTAACCTACACAAAAGTAAAGCACACCTAAGCTCACCGTTTGAAGTTTACGGGCAACTGAAGCACAAGCAAATGCAAGAAAAAGATGGCAACCAAGAAGGCCCTCAGGAGAGCAATGACCTCGCTGACCATACCGGGGCCAGGGAGTCGAACCGTGGTCATGCTCAATCTTGCACTTCATTACTTGACTAGTCGCGTCTGACGGGACTTGTGGGACTTGCTATACTTAGTGGATTATCTATTTGCTTAAAGCTCGTTATCCACCTAAACTGTGATCCAAAAAGAGCGAGCAGAAGGGACAATTTAGTATGGACTGTAGTAAACTAGGAATCTATGTGCGGGTGTGTTCCCACACAGCATTCCCGGCGCATAGAAACTACAAGCTAAGAAGGACGAGGAAGAAAAGCTAAGAAATTATCAGCAAAGAATTTATGAGAAAGGGAAAAAGTAAAATATGCACGAAAGCTAAAGTCCAAAAAAAACTATTTACAGCCGAGGTAACCTAACAGTGNCCCACTCATGAGGACTACTTACTAAATTATTCTTGCAATGAATATTATTTTCCAAATGGAGACAAACGTGACTCAGTCACCTGATGGTGATGGTCACTCAACGTGACACCAAACCTATAAATAAATAAATTCATACACGACGGTCTTTCATAGTATTAGATTCTCTTATGACTACTTCGTACCAGAGAGAGAGTAGCCTCACCCCCCTGGCCATCATGAAGCCTCAGAAGCTCGGCAATACAAATATCGAGGATAATGTACAGAAGTGAACACTTAGCGGGCTGATTCAAGGAATACTTTTAAACTCAGTTCCCCAAATGTAAGTAACTTGAATACCAGTGCGTTATTAAAAAGTATTGTGTATTTTCAAAGCGTGGTATAATTATTGTGCGTCACGAAACACAGCTTAGGTAGAAGAAATTAGGCCTTGAATAATTACAGGTTACATTTTAATAATCGCACAACACATCCACAACAAGCACCACAATAGCACAGTAAAATTGAGATTCACCTCTTCACCCGAGTTCGATTTTGAGGAATGAGAGAAGCTTCGCTCTATTTTTTCAGGAGTCACGTGAGCCCTACGTGCGCGAAGGAGTCGTGTCCTGACTTCGGGACAATCTTATTTATTGGAACTTCTATATTTATTAGACTATTTGTTAGCTTAAAGCTCCCTCTCCCCCCGAAATGTGGTCCGAAAAGAGCCAGACTCATTCTACACTTAAGGGCTATGGGAGGTTGGAAAGGGCCCACTGGTTCAGCAATCAACGTTGCTGGGTGAGAGTCAGCAGTAATTTCTTCTTATCAATGGAGTTTTCGCGCAACTTCATCTTTTTCCATCTCAATTCCTGTAAACCGAAGAAATAATTCCACCAAAATCGGAAGTTCTCATCTTCTCAACTCAGCACCCCACTTCCTCCTGTAACTTCTTTCTCACGTATATAAATTTATGTACGGGAGAAACATTTCCATACATAAAGCCAGATGATTTTACGCATGTTCATATTAAAAAACCTTGCCCGAGTAGTAAGTTTGGTTCGTGATCCTTTTAATGAGTTTACATCAGAAGGGTTTTCACTATGAAATGGACAATAGAAAACTCACCTAACACCAAGATCACACTCGCTATTTAATGCGTTCGACTAATTAACTAACCGAAAAAGCGAACGACCACTAAACCTGTACAGCAGAAATTCTATTCCACTCCCATTTATTTCTAAAAAAAAAACTCATCACTGACGTCGATTTTCAGAGAAAATTACAGAGCAAAGGAATGTTTCATGCAGTGTCCACAAAAGACAGAAGCCGATCGTCCAGCACCATGAACAATGGCGTATTGTTTAGAGTGATGAAGAAAATGCTGAGAACAGAGAGGGTTGTTGCAAGATTCCACCCTGTCTACGTCATGTTTGTATGGAGGTTGCAGCGAACTAGAGCGGTGTGGCAAGCGATTAGTGATAAGTACTTCATTTGAAATGGAACGATTGCTTTACGAGACTTGGTGGCGCAGCAACAACGATTGCTTTACAAGACTTGGTGGAGCAGCAACAACGATTGCTTTACGAGACTTGGTGGCGCAGCAACAACGATTGCTTTACGAGACTTGGTGGCGCGGCAACAACGATTGCTTTACGAGACCTTGTGGCGCAACAACACTCACACAGTCTGTACAAGGGAATTCGATCACCATATTCAATCAACACCTCTGAGACACGAATTTAGGTCATAAATTAAAGCGGGACTAATTTACGAGGCAGAACAAAAGAAACATGAGCAAAATGTGTAACAAGATCAGCATATACTGAACAATGTTGCAAGTAAAGATAAAGATTCTAAATGAATATCAAGAAAAGAGCAGCTCAAATTTCCAAAAGGAATATTTTTGCAAGTAGAAGTTACAGTTAGTCGAACACAAAATTGAACAAAATGATGTAGAGATTGGACAGATTAACGTGAAATTAACACATCACCTCCTACACGAAGAGGCAGACCGTGACCTTCTCAGTTGTAGTTGCCTACATATTACAAATTGTAAATCTGCGAGCGACGAAACCTATCAAATTATCAGAAACGAAGGTAATGGAGAACAGAGATCTTAAAATCATTTTAATT
>VOMN01122030.1:0-18727 GCA_014899125.1 Orchestia grillus
GTAGTAGTAGCAGTAGTAGTAGTAGTAGTAGTAGTAGCAGTAGTAGTAGTGGTAGTTGTTGTTGTTGTAGCAGTAGTAGTTTGTTGTAGTAGTAGTAGTAGTTGTTGTAGTAGTAGTAGTAGTAGTATTTGTTGTTGTTGCAGTAGTAGTAGTGGAAAAGAGTTACTATCGCTTCAATGGCCAGGCCTATAACGTCCCGAAGACCTTAGCTTGTACAAAAAATTGCATCAACAGGATTCACTCTCGGGGTAACGTGTTACTGTGACCGGTTTCGGTTTCAACGCCTGAAAAACGATTGTGGTTCGTAACCGTTTTGAATGACATATTTAGGGAACTGACTGTGATGGGAAAATGAGTCGAAACTACCTTATGTTCTACTGAAGGAAGCCGCCCTGCAAACTGTGTAAGCGAGATAGTGAAGTGGATCTTTTCTAGAGCACAGGCGAGCTTGAAGGTAAAAACTGCATCACCCAGAACCGCAGTAACAACTCTGGGGGAACAACATCACAATGTAGTAAAAACGTTACTGGGAACAACAGCGCTGCATAACAACAACAATAGACGGAAAAGGAACACAAAATAACAACAGCACAATGTGACAGCAACAAAACGTAACAGCAACACAATATGACAGCAACACAACGTAACAGCAACACAATATGAGAGCAACACTACGTAACAGCAACACAATATGACAGCAACACAATATGACAACAACACAACGTAACAGCAACACAATATGACAGCAACACAACGTAACAGCACCACAATATGACAGCAACACAACGTAACAGCAACACAACATAACAGCAACACTATACGACAGCAATACAACGTAACAGCAGCACAATGTGACAGCAACACTACGTAACAGCAACACAATATGACAACAACACATCGCAACAGACGGACTCGAGATGATCAGCCCGAGGGCACGCCGAGAGGGAAGTCTCACCCTCGCAGTCCTGGATCAAAGGACAAAGGAGGAACACATCATAAAACAGTGATCAATACAACCTCCCACTGACAAAGACTGATTGATGAGCGACCAGCCCAATTGCGAATTTTGATAGGAATGTATTTGTCGATAATTTGGGATTCCCCTGCCAGATGTACGTTGCGAAACTCCCTCTTTTCGATTAGCTCTGCATTTAATACTCATAGTTCAGTGATGTTTTCATTGTGACATTGTGCGGCTCGGAGATTAGGTTAGCGGGAGCAAGGGTCAATTACAAGACCAAAATGTTCATCTAAACTTGCTCATTTCTTTTAACTTGATTGTGCATTCTGAAGAAAATGTTAATCTGCGCAGCAACATAGAATGATTATTCATCTACGATGCAGTATTTGTTCGTACACATTCATTTTGACTGCGCAGTGTCTCGTAGTGAAAATTCACTCACGGTTCCCTATCTCTCAGAGCAAATTTCAAGTCTATGTTTATGAAATCAACGTACAATAGCGTCCGAAAAAAGCTACATCTCACTCAATTTTTGCGACAAACCTCGCTCCGAGTGCTTGGATTATTGTCAGTGACGCCCATTAAATGAGCTAATAACTCATTAATGGAGGTCGCTAAACTCGGGCGCATTTCGACTAGTTGCTTGTTATCTGTCTGGGTTTGAAAGAAATCGAAGCCTCCAGGAATTAGATTGTAAGTGTTTTGCGTTCTACACAGACACCTCAGTCCCGGCTCCTGAATTTCCCTGTGCCACAATACAAAATACAACAAACATGTTTTGAGCTAGGCGGCTGCCAGGACCTATTCAGAACAGCAGCCCAGCGACCCTTCATAATGACGCCAGCTAGATGCAAGTAGTGCTGTTGAAAAGGTTGGATTCAATTTGAACGAATCTTAGGGGTCGAGGACTCAAAGAGTTGAATCAATCAAACCAAAGATGAACTGAAAGTTTTGGGCAGATGTTCCTGAAAAATTAACATTTTTTCCGGGTGTTGGAAAATGGCTTGAGATCGTGAACGAACGCTCATTCAATTGATTCCTTCATAGAAGTTTAGGTGACTGATTCAGGCACCACCTGAGGGCCCCCTTTATTGACAATCGTGCTTAACCTGTTAACGGGTATTGACATCATATGATGTCCGCGTGGTTGTTGCATTCACACGGTCGCTGTCGATTACACGTACCGTGTGAATGCAACAACGGCCACCTGGGCGGTGACCGTTAACAGCTTAATATTTCAATCCTGAGACGAGAATTTTACCACCGATCGAACCCGAGACCTCTAGAGTAGGAGGCAACCACGCTGCCACTTGTGCTACAGAGCCCAATGGCATAGATTTTCTTCATCTGCGGGTGGCGGAAGTTCATTTACGTAAAATTTTTCTAACCCTAGCTTTTACTTTTAAGTTACTTATTCAATTATAGCCATCTAGTTAGCTTTACTTGAAATTGTTGTTTACATTTTTAAATAGTAGTTCATCTTAAATTAAAAATTCTCATTTTTCTCTACGTGGGTTGCCCTAATAGATAAGTGGGTTATATATATAGACCCCAACCCGTGTTTCGCCCACCCCTAGTTCTACTTATCGCTTCCCGTTTCATGGTAGCACTGTGCGAAATATAAACGTGTGGTAAATAAATGTTTCAAATGTTCCGAATCATCTCAATGATGTCTCAAAGTTGAACTGATTTTGGAGAAACTGTCGCTTATCGAATCTAAGAGGCTGTTATTATTAGATATAAATAACCATTTTAGGAAATAATTGCGCATGATAACTTTTTATTTTCCCCGTTAAGACGAGTGCAAATTACGCACATTTATACAACAGCACACTGGTTTACATCCTGGCTAATAAGACATGTACATATATACATGTTAGATGTAGACAGATATATATAGAGCTATATCAGTCTATATAGAAAATAACTGAAATTTAAGATTTGTTTTCCATAGGCTCTGGACTGCGCCCTAGTTTTAGAAGTATATAGCTGGGGGTGTAGAAGTGAATTGTCTTGCTTTCATAAGAACGTAACTTACTGAAAAAGACTTGCAAATACATTTTGAAAAAAATTAAAGTATTTAAAAATCGAGCTTTCGAGAATAACAACACGTGTCATCAATACATGCAAAGCTAAATGAAAACCGGTGGAGCACGGGGAGTAATAATGAAAAGTTTATACTAAAATTAACGCACGAAATTGTATCATTTGTGTACGGTAGCTGTTGAGGCAAGGGAATGTGAAATATGAATTAGCAGGGGGACTATTAACTGAATTTTAGCATGCAGTTCAAGCTTAGAATCTTTTACAAAAATGCGATCTCTTATAAATAAATTTTTAATTTAGTTTACCATCTTACATTCTCATTCACTCAAGTTGCCTAACGATATTCTCTTGTCTTTGGGGGTTCCATTTACAGTTTGCTTCGTGATTCTCATTGTGGGGGGAGGGAGGATGTGGAATTTTCAAAATTCATATCCTTGTCCGAAAATTTATTTTACGCTACATGTGACTGCCAGTCTATGCAGTGCTCGACGGAATGCAGCCAGTGTCCAAGCCGCTCCTCAATTCTCGCGGCAATTTCGCCCTAGTGCCATAGCCCAAGAATAACTTGGGTAAGAAATGAATCACAGAAGAATAACTGTAATTCATTTCTCTTAATTGTGATTTAACGGCGTTTAAAATCACACAATGCCATGCTTTTCGAGGTCGTGTGCAGTTTTAAGGCGCATATGTGCAGCTTAAATTAGCATGATACTCGTGTCATGCGATTCATAATTCAGTCCTTAGCAATATTTGGCTCACTTGATTTAACCCATCGCATTTTCCTTCGCATGAACCACCCAAGTTTCGTACCTGAGCAGTTCGATGTAAGTTACGACAATCTTTACATCAGTTGAACACCACAGACGTTCATTTCTAAGCACAATTTCCGTGGACATTTTATTTCCGTATGTAACAGTACAAAATTAGTTAATATACAGGGTGTCTATGAAGTCTTTCTGTGATTCAGGGGAAAGAATTCATGTTTTTTCTTGGAATGCGGACGACAATATGACTATATTAAGAATGTTTTTATGTCTTGCGAAGACTTATTTGTCATTGAGGGTTGTCAGACTGAAATTTCTGCCTTGGCAATGTTTATTCAAGGAAAGACTATTAATCAGGGAGAGACTTTATGGACACTCTGGACCATGCCAATTGCTTTCCTAATTACATTTACAGGCTGTAAAGAGACTCTATGTACACCGTGGATATATTCTGTTGTCTGAGAGAATTTGCACTCTGAATACATGTTCATTGGCCCGTGATGTGAGCTCAAAATGAGCACATCGAGGCCTGCAAGTGACTTTCTTTACCACAAAAGAATTAATTCGAAGTTATCCAGTCTAACCATTTCAAAGCCCCGACGATATGTCTTTAAAATGCTAGATAAAAACACTCATAGAATTTCTCATAGATGTCCTCATAGCTCATAGAATTCCGCCGCCGTATCCACAACAGCTCATTGAATTCAGCCGTCGTATCCACGACAACTCATAGAATTCAGCCGTCGTATCCACAACAACACATTGAATTCAGCCGTCGTATCCACAACAGCTCATTGAATCCAGCCTTCGTATCCACAACAGCTCATTGAATTCAGCCGTCGTATCCACAACAGCTCATTGAATTCAGCCGTCGTTGGAACAGGGCCGGTACCGAGGGCTGGCGCAAGCCCTCACCAGATGGTGATGGCAGCACCAACAAATCACCAGCAGTGCCCGTCCTCGAGACCGCGCTCTGCACTCGAGCGGAACCGATCCCATCACAAAGATCTGAGGGAACCGATACTTCTATAGCTACCCTCTTTGTATCTCTCACCCCTCCTCTCTTTGCCCCTCTCCTTTCAGAAGCCATAAATGAATAAATGAATAAAAGTAACTCAGGGAGGATTAATTTTTTTGAATATGAGTTATAGTAGGGCTCCGTCGTCTACCCGGGACTTTTTTTAATGATTCTTGAATGTGGAAAATGAGTTTTTTAGTAAATGTGGGTGTTTAGATATTAAGTTTAAGATGACGTCTTGCTTCTATCAAGCATTACTAAAAGAGGTTCATTAGTTACATATCTTCAGCTGTACATATGGGAACTTCAGGGGCGAGTCAACCATTTTTTTTAACAATCAATCGGTAAATTTTGTCATTGAATACAATAAATTCTGTATGATCTCAAGAGCAGCGTGCTTTGGAAGATTTCAAACAAAGGATTGCTGTCTTAGAACTTGAGAAACACATCTCTCATGTACGTACATTTCATCGCGAACCAAAATTTAAATTTTAATGATACATTTGGGAAAATATTACTTAACTGCAATAAAACTCAAAGCTTTTCAGCTCATTTCGCTACCTACAAAAGCGAGTTCGAAACGACCTTTGGGCTTGAAAGATTTAAAAAGTTTAAAACTTATACAAAACTTATTTTAATAAAACAATATCTAAGAGATAGTTGTTTACTTTCAGTCACACAATCGTTTGAACATTCACAATTTTATTGGGTATGGAAATCTCTTCAAAGTTTGTTCAAATATGATAAATTGCATCGAGACACCCTTACGTGATATATGATATGAAAAATATGACAAAACGCATCGAGTCACCCAACGTGAAATATAACTACATATGTGTCATAATACTTAGTGCTACGGCAAAGCTGTTCTGTGTTTGTTAGGAAATAACATTCTGAATTATTTAACTGTGGATTTAAATAAATTCTCATTTAAATCCTGCTGTAAGTATTAGATTTGAACTTCGCTGATGCTCTCAAAACTATTGAAAATTATTACGTGAAAAACACGTTCCATGTTGCTTGACTGCTAAAACTAAAAGTTCGCTCAAAATAGGGAAAAGCTGTAAAAATGAGAGGGAACCGAAATACAATTATTTGTTTCGACTGTATAAATGCGGAGCTTTCTAAAAATATTATTAAAAATGAACATGAGTTTACTTTAATGGATCTCCTCATCACCAGTAAAATTTTAGCATGTTTGCATGTTTTCATGTGCTCAGCATTAGCCCCACATATACATACTTGTATCTTAGTCCCGCATATACATACTTGTATCTTAGCCCTGCATGTACGTATTTGTATCTTTTTGTCACAACAATCTAAAACATTCTGTAGCGCACTCAGCTTTCAAACGAAAAGCAATGCATACATTGTGAAAAATATTCACTTGGGTCCAATGTCAAAACGTATATCTAGTGCACGCGAGCTTTTCTCTACAACTTGTTAGTTCTCGCGTATCGTAAGAATCACGCGTATTTTTTGAAGGCTTCTCATATGTGCACAGCAGACCACCATATCCACTAACGCACTGCCGTTAAAGAACTTCAAAAAGGGCAAAATTTCGCGCAAGTGCCTCGCCGAAAGCTGGCCAAGTTTTATTAACAGAGAGCGAGCGCTCTACACGTCGGTTAAAAGGTTCGTGCAAAGCGATTTCGATAGAGCGGCGGGCGGCGCATCGACTTACGAGTCTCCCCAAAACAACATGTCTAAAGTTGGGCGTCGACGGCGATGTTATTATGCCAGGAAATTGACTTGATGAAGCTCGTTAATCTTACGCTGCTACGTTTGACTTATTAATGAAAGTTTTAAAGCTCCAAGTGATATAAATGATAGAGAATATTGCTGCCCATTACGGCCTTCGCCAGCGTCGCGAGGTACTGAAGGCTCGGCTAATCAGAATTGATGTTGTTTTCAGCGTCCGGGAATTGCAGGCAGGAACTGCAGTGTTGTGGGGAAAGTCCCGTAAACAGCCGGAGTGCACAGGCTTCATATCTTAATCCTTTAATCCCACGCACCAAATTCGATGCCCTCAATATGACTGCTTTTAAATGCATGAGTTGTGTGTTTCCTTGAACTATTTGGTAGCTCACGAACAGGAAATATAGCCTTCCGGTTTTTTGTTCGCTGCGATGTGATGTCAATGTTACATAAAATGAGCCTACCTTCACGACAAAATGTGTACTGTTCGAAAGTGTTAGTCATCCAGAAAATATTAAATATTCTGGTCTACAATGCATTAACACGAACATTTGGATGAGAGCTCTTTCGCTGCCCAGTGCTGAACGCGTTTAAGTGGACGCACGAAACGTGGCTTTTCCTCAAGTCAGGATTGCGGACAGAGAGATTTGTAAAAGTTGGAAATTCGAAAATGAACCTAAAGATAAAACCAGGAGTCTAACAAGGCTCGAAAATAAGGTTCACTTACTGCGAGGTTTTATTTTAATAAACGCGAACTTGAGGGGTGGGTAAAAAATATCTCTAAATTTATCTGAACATTCAATTTTAAGCAATTATATTTTCCTTTTTTACGTATGCACATAATGGCTACATTTACATAGAAGCGAACACCAATGCCGAGTTCCCACAACTGTAATTAGAGACGATTTTTATCACTCGCATAACGTCCGCTTACATGGGAATAATTATTCCTAACGGCCAAGAAAAGGATGACTTTTTCACCTGTCTCGTGATCCGTTCACTGTCGGGCAGACAGGTACATATCCATGACAGGACTCCCAGCGCTCTATCTCTGACTTTTCCTGAGCTTTTCCATGAATGCACTCCTTTTAAATTAAATTTTGAGACGCTTCGTGATATTAAAGCATTGTTTTGTTCTATAGGCAAGTGATTTTAAATTTAATTTTGAGACGCTTCATGATATTAAAGCTGGTTTTGCTCTATAGGCAAGTGATTTTAAATTTAATTTTGAGACGCTTCGTGATATTAAAGCTGGTTTTGTTCTATAGGCAAGTGATTTTGAATTTAATTTTGAGACGCAATATTAACGCATTGTTTTGTTCTAATGGCAAGTGACCTCCACCCAACCCTGCTGAGCCGTCGCACGCTGCGTGAAACTTCTTCAAAATCACACACCTCGAATATTCCTTCGGATCAATTTCACATTTCTGCGAAAGTGATGTTGCATCAATAGTGCAAAAATAAAACACAGCCTCCTATTTTCTATGATGGAAGGCACTTCAATGGTTCACGAACTATTATTTTATATGATTATAGGTGCACCCATAAAACACAACCTACCATTAAAAATATTGAAAATTGCCCTAGTATACCAGATCCCGTACAAATTTCAGTATGAAATATGCTGATAAAATATGACTTCGTATTATGTTCACCTGAAAGCTTGCAAAAAGTTCACATCCGTTCCCAAAAAAACTTGTTCGGGAACTTATTTTTAGTTCAACCAAATTTTTGAGCATTTCCACCTCACGCACCTTCGTGAGGAACATTCATGAGGAGCACGCTTTCGTGAGGAACATACATGAGGAACACGCCTTTGTGAGGGACATTCAAGAGGAACGCGCCTTCGTGAGGAACATTCAAGAGGAACGCGCATTCGTAAGGAACATTCGGTGGGGTGTGTTACAGTGAGAGGAATTCGTGAGGTAGGGCAAAATGTTCCTGCTTTAAAATTAAAGAAATACGCACACCATGAGATGGAAATTCTGCAACCTTACAGCGCACACACCTCCCGTGCCATTCAAAAATATGAAGCGATCATTTTCGTGGAGGTAAGCTGCGACCTGCGCGTAAATTAGGCGCCAGAACACCGTGGATTTTTATCCTGTTCAAAAAATGAGGGCAGGAGTTGGTGCGAAGCGTCCACTCTCCGTGAAAATAAATGAATGAATGAATGCAGAGTTCGCTTTCCCTGAATTAGTTTCTGAATATTTGTGGGGCAAGTTTTTAGACTTCTAGCGCAACGTTAATTGAGATCATTATAATTGTTAATTGCCCCATCTTTTATGAGAGTTTCATTTTAAGATGAGGAAAATATAGGACCAGAATCTTAATACTTTCTTTAATTTATATTTTATTTAGTTATTAGAATAAGAATGACCATGATCCATATTATAGGGTATATAATTTGAAACGTGTTGGTTAATCTATTTGACGTAGCACAGCGCCAAGTTTATATATTCATTTGTTTAGGCCGTGTAGTTTCATAGAGCGGACGCTTGGCAATCATCGAGATGAAAACTTTATTTAAAGTCTTTCGAACTTTATTTAGTAGGCTTAGCATTCGAGTGCTTTCACAGGGTCCGTTTACGCGGCATTTAATTTTGACACGAAAGACTGCAATTGGTGTATTTATGATGCAGGAAATTTTGTTTTACCCAGTGCATCATTAATTTGAGCAGGTTTATGGTTATCATAATTGGTAGAGGGGCAGGATAACCAGTTCGTAGACGTCAGAGAGGGTGACGGCAGGATTGTAGGCATAACTTTTCGAGTTACCGTTAATAAAAGAGCATCTTAAGAATTTAACATCATTTGTCCCGCCATTTTTGGTGGGGTGCGCTACTGGTATATAAATAACACCGGAATATTGACTGCATGTTGAACGTTATTTTTATCTGAGGGTGGTTTCAAATTTTATCCCGTACACATTTTTAGAATTAAACTCTGATTTCGCTAGCAGCAAGGCCCGCGCATAACCTACCTGGCGAGGTCGCTGGACAAAAAAACATGCGAACGTATCCTCAGAATCTAACAGGAAGGATGTTCCCGAGCACCCCACCTCCCCGTCGAAAAAACTAACCGACAATAAATTATTTTTATCGAAGTGTGTCTAGGTGGTAACATATTTCAGGCTTGGTGCACATTCAAGTCAATGCCTCGTTATATTTTCTTATCTATTGTAGGAATCACTAAACGGGGTACAAAACGGGGCACAAAAATAGGCATTAAAAAGCACAAAAACGGGGCATTTAAAAGTAGAAAACGGGGCACAACACAGGACACTTCCTCCCCTGCGTTGGGGCTGCTCAGGTGTGACCGTGCAGGGAGGGGCCGCTCCCGTACCAGACAATCCGGCAAATAAGTAAACTTGCTTGGATTTCCTCTCAGCTTGACCGCAAAAATATAACTCGAATTACTTGTACCACGGGCACTGCTTAAAACTCGATGTACGAAGAGCATATTTCAGAGTGGAAATGCATAGCAGAATTTGGCATGTACTTCGTGAATAGCTTCAGAATATTTTGTAATCGGCATTAACTTATATGACCTCTCAGGGGGCATAAGGTAGGCCATAGACAAGAGGGTTTAGTTAACTAGGTTGTCTATCTTACGGTATGGGGACTAACATCCCCAGAGGGACATCGCTAGGCTACCTTAGCTTAAGTTAGGCCTTTGGGATTTCTATTTTTCGTGCCCACTTTCCTTCTTTTCATTTTTATGCCTTCTTTGCTCATTGTCCTTGATCTTTTCTTCCCCTTCTTCTTAACTTGCTATCTCAATATGCAGGGAATTTTGTATGGGAACACACCTTGTGCATAAACTCCCCGTTCCCCAAAGTCCATGCTAAATGGCTGCTTCTCTTTCGGTGCGAAATAGTCTGAGCCACTAAAGCACTACTATTCTTGCTACTACTACTCCTACTTAACATACATGAAACAAATTACTACTTCTACTAGTACCACTACTCCTACTTAACGTACATGAAACAAATCATGCAATTTAACCCTCTAATGACCAGTGTAAAGACTTATCTCGGCCCGTCTCGTATGGCTAGTCTTAGTTTTTCAGATGAAGCTAACTGCAGTCTTATTGTATGTGCAAGAGTACATACTTAAGGCTGCAGCAGTTGCATCATACATGTAAGAGTACATATGTGAGGCTGCAGAAATTTTATCGTACGTATATGCAAGAGTACATGAGTAAGGTTGTAGAAATCCTATCGCATTCTTAAGAGTACATATGTAAGGCTGTAGTTAGTTTACCGTGCCGCGCTAAATCTACCCGTATTGGAAAAATAATTAATCGGCATTAGAATTCATACTTCATGTATGTTCGGGTGCACTTGTTGCTAACGCACTCGAACACAATAATAGAAATGTGAAAAAAGGGTAGCTTATAACACCGTCTCCAACATTCAAGCCACGCACCGGGACTTATGCAGGGGACTTTTATAGACGGAACCAAACAAAACCTTCATCAACTCCTTCCGTTTCAACACGGGACGTCCAGCATCAACTACCGTTTCAACACGGGACGTCCATCATTAACTACCGTTTCAACACGGGACGTCCAGCATCAACTTCCGTTTCAACCCGTCCAGCATCAACTTCCGTTTCAACACGGGACGTCCAGCATCAACTTCCGTTTCAACACGTCCAGCATCAACTTCCGTTTCAACACGGGACGTCCGGCATCAACTTCCGTTTCAACACGTCCAGCATCAACTTCCAGGCAACATGTCCCTCACGCGGCGCAGGCACTCTCGAAATCACCAGCAATTACGCAACTTGAAGCTCAAATAATAAACTTTTGAAACTTGGTCAGACTTTGTCTGATAGGAAATAATTCTGACGAAAATTATTCGCGGCGTCCGAAAATGGAGTCTGGAAATTGCGGTCGACGGCAGCGCGGGCCGAGGAGCGTCTCATCGGGTGATGGTGGCCGCGCTTTGATGGAGCGCCTGGAGACGCTCTTCTGTACGACAATAGGAGCGCGTGTGCGGGTGTGAGGTGTGTGCGTGTGTGAGGTGTGTGCGTGTGTGAGGTGTGTGCGGGTGTACGGGTGTGCGTGTGTGCGGGTGTGCGTGTGTGAGGTGTGTGTGCGTGTGTGTGTGAGGTGTACTTGTGTGAGGTGTGTGCGTGTGTGAGGTGTGAGCGTGTGTGCATGTGTGCGTGTCTTTGCTGAAGGTTTTAATCTCTATTTTTTTATGGTTGTATTCTCCCTGATCTCAATCAGAAGTTCCATTGCGACTTCCGTATTTTAATTTTAAGGCGATAAGGATCGTCACCTTTTTAAAGGATATTGTTTTCATTCGTAGTTCCTTTTTTAGCCTTCCCGTTTTATTTTTATAGCTATTGAAAAGCATCTGTCTACAATACTGTTCCATATACATGTGCATGCTGTTAAAAATCTACAATTCAAACTTTTCAGAAAACCGTTCAAGCGTAAAAATAACAAAAATATTCAGAATTGTACAGAAACTTCATTCTACTCCTTATGTCCCTTGTTATGTTTTTCCTTACATTAAAAAATAAATGCGAGCATGGTACCCACATACCCCACACCGCACAATGCCAGCAAAAAGCAGGTTGTGGTGTCGTCTAAGAGCTCAAGAATCACGCTTTCATGATTCAAGATTTCAATTTCTTCCTCGTAAACCCAATTTTCTCACCACAAATAGGCATTTCTGCATAAAAATCATTCTTGGCGAGCGTCCAAATGGCTTCCTGAATATTTACTTTTGCTCCTGTGAGCCTATAGAAGCACGGACAAGCAATCAATAAAACACGAAACACGGCCCAGTCGAGCCATAATATCGGTCGGCACTCGCTCAATTTTCGCGTGCGTAGAAGCGGCCGTGGGGCAGCGCCCTCCCAAAAAGCCATCCCAGCCGCGCTTTCTGAGTCGATCGAATTCCCTCAAGCCAACGTAATCCCCTCGCTCTTCAATATAAATCACAGTCCAGCTAAAAATCCAATATAATATCTAGTAATCCGATCACAACAATGGATTTTTTGACGAGAATGGGTCTCTGTAATCCTCATGAATTTAAATTATCTTCGGCGCTGCGCGATTCCCCAAGGTGATGAGGTTCCTTCGGAGGCGCACAGGAGGAGGCCGGGGCTTACGTAGTTTTTCTTTTTCTTCTTCTTCTTTTTCTTCTTCTTCTTTTCCTTATTCTCATTGCTCTTCTCCATTGTTGTCTACTTTATGAAAACTGCAGTACAAGAACATCAGAATTTTTGAGCTTTGTGGCTGATTCGGTGAAATTTTTTTTAATGTTAGTTAAAGACGGTAGGGAATCAATCGAATGTGTTCAATTCTAAGTGAAAAAAAGAGTTTTCTGCTCCCATCAATACATCAAGTCATCCTTGACACATTCATGCGTGAGGGCAAACCGTTCTGTGAAAAGGCCCTCCTTTTGTATAAAGGATTTACGAAAAACGTTCTCACACTCACCTGCAAAGAACTTAAGTGAAGAGCTACCATTATCTTTGGTAGTTGACATACACACAACACATACGATCAATATACCAGCCTCTTCTTCCACTACACACCCTTGCTAAGGAGCCACAAATAGACCGCATAACACCACGGCAAACAGAGAGAGGCGTCTTTTCAGGGCGAATGAGAACAGTGCAAAGTTCTTTGCGTCGACCGAAATTCTCAAATTCTCGCTGGCTGATGTTGCTTTGCTCGGTCGTAAACAAACTTTTGGTCATTCCTCGCAATTGCAACTGCAAACTAGCGGTCGAAAGTCCAGCGCAGTTTGCACGCTTACGTGGGCACCCGTAACCAGTCGTAACGCGGCGGAGTTCCTAATGTGCTGTGAGATATCGCACCTCGAAGGGGGCTCTGATGTAACGAATACTCGATTTAAGCACTCGTACCTTTGAACTCTGAAAATGTATAACATGCCCAATGTTGAGGTACATGAGAGTGATTCCCTAATGAAACATATACGGAATTTACGCCCTCGTACTTTAGCACTTTAAAAATAGAACGCGTGCCCCATACCACTGCATCTCGGTCAAGCCTCAAGACTTACGAATGCCAAATTTATGCCCTTCTGCTGCAGGAATTCTAAAAGACTAAACGTGCGTGAAGTGACCGTACCGCGCAGAGAGCCCTTACTGTAACACATTAGGAACATTTGCTCTAGTTCTTCAGTATTTCAGAATTATGAAACGTGCATTACATTTTGAGCACTTCGGAGTGGTCTCCTATCGTGACAAACAAAATACTGAATATTCACCCTAGTGCTCCAATACTTCAAAAATACATAACTTTAATAAGAATTTTGTACATCAAATATTTACCGAATTTTTAATCAAATAGATAAGCGCTCAAAAAATAAAACATTTGTTCAGTATTCGGAATTATTTGGAGTGGTTCTTTTCAATCGCAGTAGCTAACGAATTTTCACTCTAGTACTTTAGTACTCCGAAATTATGAAATTCTTTGTGTTGACATAGGGGCAGCAGGCTATGTTGGCCCAAGAAACCTTTTCGTGAAGCCTTAAAAAGCTCAAAAGAAAAGTTACTGAGTTAGAAAACTCGAAGCCTTCGCAAGTCCGGAAGTGAATTTACCGTCTTAAAAAACTCCGAATTTTCTCCTTGGATACGTCCAGCAAGTCACAAAGTATACAGAGTAGTGCCAGAGTACACAGAGCGGCCACAGAGCACACAGAACGGCCACAGAGTACACATATACGCATATTTACTGTTTGAAGACTCCAGTTTTTCAAACATCTTACGCAAGAGTGCTTCTATAGGATTGTGTACGTCACGCTTCTGGTGACGACGTACATGTCCTATTGCCTCTCAGTAAAGTCGTTAACAGTGCCCCGTAATTTGCATAGCCCTTTAGTAAACTCGTGAACATTGACTCTCAGTAAACTCGTGAACATTGCCTCTCAGTAAACTCGTAAACATTGCCTCTCAGTAAACTCGTAAACATTGTCTCCCAGTAAATCTACAGGTTTTGCACGCAATGAACTTGTTGGCGACACACGTGCCCCCCATCGCCCACCAGTGAAGTGTTTTTACAGCGGCGCTGTTCAGGTACGTCCTACACCAACATCTGGGACCCTTGACGAGCGCTACCCATAGACAGGTGTACCCTACCTCTTTTACATACAAGTCTTCTCTTGGTTCGGTACGCTCTCTGGAGGTTTTGTAAGCATTCTGCAGATTGTGTCAGCTGTCTTATCATTTGCTGTATTTTGCAGGTTCCACAAACGCTCGACAGGTTACACAATTGTCGCCTGGCTTTTAAGAGTGAATGTTTTCGTCAGATTCTGCCGATTTTTTGTGTTGTTAATGAGTTTTCTACGGTTTTACAAATTCTCCGTACATGTACTATACAGATTCTGTGTGATTCGTGCAGCTGTAATTTGGTTATACGTCTGCATCGAATTGAACTAAACGGCTTACGTTCATCTACTTATTTTCCCATCTACTTATTTCCCATTTACTTATTTTCACTGATTTACTTATTTACGAGCTGTTTGATATTTATATCTGAACAACCTGAATTCAGGCGATATGTTGACAAAGTTGGCCGATACCCTCTATTTCACAATTACGTTTCTAATTTATTCGGCCACCGACACACAACGGTTAAGAATCAGCGAATGAACCATTTAAAAGAGAGAGTAATAATGCGCGCGATGCACAGGCGTGCTGGCCCTGTAGCATTGATACACACTTTTTTTACCACATTTTCTGTTGGGTTTTCCCATCGATGTCATAGCGGTGAGCAAAAGAGTACTTCACATATAATCATAAAAAATATAACCCTAGTTTTGACTCCAATACGCTGAGGCTCTCTTCACTCAGTGAATAATAATGCTAGCCGTTTTTCAATTATTCAAACCGAAATTGTTTCCTCCCACCCCCACGCTTAGACAACGTTCTGGTCGATTTTACGGGGCATGATTCAGCGACAAAAATTTTTACCTTGGAAAAAATAGAATTTATCGCATGTGCATATAAAAAGTAGAATGAAATCGCGTGTGCATATTGGCAGGACATTTCAGTGCCCTTACGCAGATAAATGAGCAAACACGGTGAACCAACGCGGAGATGAAAGTGGATTATGCTGGATTTCAAAGATCAGCTGCAGAGCGCCCAATTGAGCTTTATTGCTCAAGATTGGCTCAGGTACGAAGGCGCTGTCATGCCGACAACTTAGCATCCTCTCGAGTATCTCATGATAAAGTCAGGCATGTTGTCTAGTGCCGCTCTAGTTGATTTCCTCCATCAGTTTCCCGACTCAAGAGCTCTGTATTGCTTTTTAAAGATGATAAAATGAGTAAAATGGAGTATTACTACTGATATGATCGTCTCTCGAGTCGCTCGACCAACGTATAAGGAAATTCTGAGAATGTTTCATTAACTGACAATGTGGAATTTTACAATGTTGACAATGCGGGGCGTGAAATTCCTGAGAAGGTTTTATTTAATAGACGAGGTCTCGAAAGTCTATCTTGATGGATAGCAAATTTTCCATGCAGTTGTGCTAGAAAAAATTCGTCGTATCGGTGTTAGGGATTTTTTCTTTCGCGAAGGCATTCTAGAATGCGAAGATGTCCCCGGCCTTCGGAAATATCCCTGCTCTTCAGTATCTGGGATAAAATTTGAGACGTACCTTTCGTGAAGTTTTTCCGGCAAAATACATGTTTTTTTTGCACATCGCGTGAACAGAAGATTTGCATCTATGGTATAATATTTTGTGAATGGGATTTGACTGACTGGAATAAGCATTTGAAATAATTGAAACTATGTTTGTGGTTACACTCGCATAAGTGACGTGCTTTTAGGTGGAATATTCTACAGAGCCATGCATGAGTGCTGTGTTGTAGGTTATAACCAGCGACATTACGCATCTATGTATCATTGTTTATATGATGCGAAGTTAGAGTCATTTAACCTAAATTTTATAGCTTAAGGATATGTCGTCTTTATAGCTTAGTAGCAGACGCACCCCGCCAAAAATGGCGGGGCAAACGATGCTAATTTCTTAATATGTCGTCTTATTTACGGTAGCTCTGGAATAAAAAAAGTTTATTTTCAGTATCACTGATACGGACTGCCTTCTTTGATAGTATCGCTGATTAGTTGGAAATACGGACCCGGGAATCTTTTCTTATCTAAATCCGGACCAAGAGACGGCCGGACCAAGCAAGCAAGCAACACTGGGCTGTTATTGTAGAGTGGGATGTACAGCGTGTTTAAAAGTCTATCATCGGGATTTTTATTCATTGATTACTTATTAAGTATTGATTGTACATACTTGAACTTAGTCTCATTTTTAGGCGTAAATGTCTATTTTAACCAAATCAAATTGGTTTTAGTCATAATAATTGTTTAAGAACTGTTGCAAAAAAAGTAACATTGTTTTTTCCCATTGTGAGAGAGGGTTTCAAAATGCGTAATCACTAACTTAATTTGCTTGAATAGAACTGAAAACCAAATCAGGCAAAAAATAACAGCCAAGTATTTTTAAAGGGAAAACATTTATTTTAAAGAACAGGACAATTTTCAATTCCAATCTCTACTCAATTCAATTCAAATCAATTGATCTTTCGTAATTGTTGTTACAGAAATGAGACTGGTTAGATTGTGTTTCTTTTGAAATTTGCTCACGCCGGAAATAGTTATAGATCTAAAAACGATTAAATCGGAATCGTGGGCATCTCAAAAAATAATTTCAATTCAAGGTGATTATGAAATGTATTGTAGTCAATCTATCTATGAGATTCACTGTATTTTTAATTTACTAATGGAAGGCGTCGTTTTATAGAAAAAATATAACTGCATAACCTACAATACCAAAGAAAGAATACTTGAAGCACTAACTACTCATGCATGAACTTTTACTAGATATGGAATGTTGAATGCTTTAATGAAGAACATATAGTTAGTAGAATTTAACAAATTGGTTTCATAGAGAAAAACCGCAATTTCAAAATGAATAATAACGCAAAGACTGGTAGAAACATTTCACATTCTAAACGCTTTGTGCATTTATATATTAAAATCATCGAAACTTAGAAGAGTACACTCCACTGATTTTCAGTGGCAACAAGAAAACATGTTTTTAGTTTCTACTGAAACGAAAAGAAACCAAAAACCGTGTCTCTAGTTTCTACTGAAACTAAGTGAAATTAAAAAATATGTTTTTAGTTTCTACTGAAACTCAAAGAAATTGAAAACCATGTTTTTAGTTTCTACTGAAACTTACAGAAATTAAAAGCCATGTTTTTAGTTTCTACTGAAAATAAAAGAAATTAAAAACCATGTTTTTGGTTTTCTATTGAAATTAAAAGAAATTAAAAACCGTTTTTTTAGTTCCTTCTGAAGATAGTGGAGCCCCCATAGCACCACTGTGGGTTCCATTGATGGGGACTTAGCGCTTCAGAAAACTACGTTGCCCTGTGTTTGTTGTATAGGGTGGTTAAATTTGAAGGGCCGATGTTGATTTTGAATAAAACACAAATTAGGTTCATAATAAGCCTGAATAACTTTAACGCGTTGCTCGATTGTGTATCTTACCATGGTTCAAATTGAGTTAGTCTGAAATAGAGAAATGTCAAATTAAATGCAGAAAAAAATTTGACGTTTAGGTGTGGTTCACATTCAAAATCGGCCTTTACAATTTAACAACCCTTTATTAGTTGTGAAAGGTTATTATGTTATATTTAGTGCTAAATGCTATACTTCGAATCTTGAAAATTTCATTTATGAATGTATTACACATTTGTTGTTGCAAATTACCATCGTGCAATGATTATTTTCAAAATGGTTATTAATAGTAAATTGTAAATATTTACAATTTTTTTATATTAGTGTCTCCTTCTAGGGAAAATTGTGACATTCTTTTTAACTAACTCAAAGCTAATTCCTGGAAATTATTTTCGCAATAACCAAATCCTCAAAAGTGAAACACATCGTCTATGATTCGAATGTATATCTTCTACTGTTATATCATAACAGTATCTTATTTTGGTCGAAGAAAACATGACTAATGTAATTGTAGTCTCGTTTTTATTCCGACGGCCTAACAATGTGGGCCTTTGGTGAAAAGAACAACTTTTTGGTTACTCTTTGGACTACGTAGACGCAGGCAGCAGAAGCGAACATGACGTCATTTAATGGGGTGTAGACTGAAAAAGCTCAACACTCTGTTAACCTCAAGCCGCTTTCTGCTTAGGCTCCACACCCTTACTGAGGC